>LOND01003309.1:45796-58437 GCA_014220965.1 Paragonimus kellicotti | reverse complement strand
CTTGGGGCTTTTGCTTCGAGTTTCCCTTGCCTGGACTAAAATTTCGACCTCTTCCAATAGCTGTTCTGTTAGCTTGGCGCTCTGACAGCTGTCGCCGTGGACATCACACTAGACACGGCTGTAGATGCAGCTACAAGATATCCTTAGCCAAAAAGTGGTCCACGAATTGCCCCTTGAAAAGATACAGATGGGCTGATACCTCTTATCCGTGACTTCACACGCCTTGCTCTAGGTACTTGCTGAATAGCAGATACACTGTCCCAGACCAACAAACGACTGTTTTGCTGTTAGACGCTACCTAAAAAATGCCCCAGCGGATGATATCTCGTGGTATTGAATCAGTTGAAGACTTCTTGTGAACACAACAGCTTTCAGTGTAAGACTGGTAGACTGCTTGTTACAATCACTCCGGCTGGTAAATTTGGCAACAGACTGATTAGTGTGTTTGAGGACAGACATTGGAGTAGCCTCACTTCAGTTGGCTACACGCACACATCTAGTTGGATTACATCGCTCTGGAACGATAAACGCAGTCCTTAAAACAAGTAAACCGGGATGATATAGACGTGAATAATGCTGGCAGACAAATAGGAATTGAACATAGCTGTTCACTGAAACAGCCTCAAGATTATCACAGCAATTAGGGTTAATTTTATTAATTCTGAAGCAAACCGTTGAGCTGACATTGAATACTTTCTAGGTTAGGTTTATATCATTAGGATCCGGCCCAAGTCTCAAAACTGGTAGCTTGTAAAATAAATAGAAACTCTGAAGTAAAAGATCGTTTGGCAAAGAGTTCGTTGGCAATAAATCGTTAGGCCAATTACATAACACGACATCGAATCAGCATAGTTGACAGACAAGCAAAATTAAGGACAGCTTGTCACATTATCACGTTAAAAGGTTCTGAAGGGGATAGCGACTAGGCAATCAAATTGGCCTCCGGTGGTGTTCACTGGGTAGCAGTGATCGTGATAGCCGTAATGCCCAGACAATTTTTCTCGGGCGCACAAATATGTATTGCACAGCCTAATTGTGATCACTCTGTGGTGGCCAAAATGCAAAATCTGACTCCTCTGGAAGGATAACTGGGCAAGCGGTGAATGGAATGCAAAGTCACTTCCGTTGGGACTTAATTTACTGAATTTACGGGAAGCGTGAGACTTGCGATCAAGATGGACTACATCTCGCCCTAAGTCAGCCTGTGCGGGGTGGTTGTTCACGTATCCTCTGAGAAAGGCGCCTGGTTGTGCGACCGACGTAACCTGCTCCACAGGAGCATGTGAAAGAATAAACACAAAATGAGGTCACATATTTGGACAATGTGTCTTTGTGATAAGGTTAGAACTAAACGAGTGTCGCGGTGGTGCCATATTGTGTTTTCAATTACGCTACATTTTCTATGAGTCACCGCTTCAACAATCTGACATGATATAAACCTCGTTTTCTGCAGTTGGGAGCTTAACTTTTGTTGCTGTCAGTTCAACCTGTCTATCAATAAAGTCCCTTGGGGTAAACATTCTTTACGACTTTCCGTCGTAAAAATATCACTTCTGCGTCAGTTGTGTCATAAGTGCGCATTTCCATAGCTGTCTGCCAAACTACAGAAGAAACTTTATCTGTGCATGAGAGCTGAGCAACTGAGAAAATCCACTACACCGGTCGCTGTAAGTCCACTTTTTGTAGTTGCCTGTCCAAACCAAATCGTCTGCACGACGATTCAGTGCCTTATCCAGGAAAAATATTCATCCGTCTTTCTCGGCCTCGAGTGCAAATTTGAGATTATGATGTGTTTGTCTCGGTAAGTATACCACATACAACAAAGTTAACCAGAAGATGTCTTCCAAGTAGTTGTAGAAGGTGCTACGCCTAATAATCTTACTAATGTTAAGTTTTTCTAATATCATCAACAATGGGTCTAACGGTGGTTCCATCGCAACATCATCCATATGACAGCATCACTCCGAAGCTGTACACTCTGCATGCAATTTGCTCGAATGTATCTCTGGGTGAACCCACAGTTACACCTTTGAAATAAATACAGTCACCGAAGTAGCCAACGGCGTATACAAGGGGTACGTTCGTGAACAGAGTACATATACAGAGGGAAAACACCTTGTTTCCCACTTCCAACGATCGAATGGAATCGACGAATTTGAACGTATCTTTTGACAAATGCAATGCGACATTTTTCTGTACGGATTTTAGCAACTATGTTAATCACTCTCATAAAAGGGTATAGAGAATTGCACAGAAAAACAATAGAGCTTAACGGTTACCTGTCCTTGTGAACATTTAGTAGACCACATTCTCTCAGTATTGTGGTTCTACTTGATCAATTTCTTTTGAATACCACGAAGTCAATAAAACCCCGCTTGCTTAGGTTTCTTATGGTTCCAACAACGCTTTCGTTGATCTGCTCGGTTATTCTTTCGCTTAAGACGCTGCTGCTGTTGGAGGAATCAGTTAGGATATCAGGCATTTTCAGAATGTCAATTAAGTTGTTCAACAAAACGAATCTTGCATCCTTGTTGAACTTTGATGTCAACATATTACAAGCACTTCTAAGGTTCTCCAGTTCTTGTGTATGTCGTTTTGTTAAAATGCTCCCTACGTGTGGTCCATAGTTGAGATACTGATAGCACTTGTTAACCAAAGTAGTTTTGAGAGTGCCGGGTTCTGACGACGGTCAAAAGGCAGTTGTATGCTCACCGACAGCCATTGCGCATATCAAATTCTTTGCACATACGACGGTACTTTCATCAGCAGTACTCTTGCAGTTAGCCGCAAAACTTTACAGGGATATACATCAACTTCAGGGCATCACACAACTTTGCTACAACAAACCAATCCATACTAAACTATTATCGCCTACTGCAACCCTGGACCAAACAGGTGACGTAGCCATGTTTTTCATTTGGGCATGCAAACACAAAACACACAAAAACGACTAAACATCTTACAAGTTTCGTTGCCCAGGGTTGTACAAAGTTAGCAAACCCAAAGTGAAAAAACGCGCTAAAAGTCTCTGTTTTTATTTGAAAATCACAGCGACTTGAGACACGAATAGCTGAATGATCGTAACGAAATCATAGAAACATTCCTTCTGTCCATGTACACCCACACAGACGTGTAAAGTGGAGCAGATTGGAGTGGAAATATTTGTAAGATGGCCCTAACGATTTCACAAGAAAAACCTGTTTAACTTCCAGGTCTGCTTAGCTGCTCAGGCGCCCACGCCTACGGAGACGTGATCTCAGCGAAGTATCGGTGTTGGAATTAAAGTATTAGCGTGAAGTTTGTGAAACCGCCTGTAAATTAACGCTTGTAAAATGAAGCGATTGTGATTATCCAACTTGTTTTTGCTTCGCAGCAGAACTGGATATTAATGCCAGGGGGAACAATCCGGAGAACGATTTCCTGCTTCTCAGACAACGTTTAGAGATGATTGATTATTGATTTGCAGCCGGTGAATTTGTTGGTTACACGCTGATCATCATTTGTAGTTAACTGAGACTGTCACTATTCAGACAGACTATTCAATCAAGTCGATTTGAAAGGAACCACTGTAGTGGGATCTCATTCACTTTCCACCTCAACAGCATCACACGTTTAGATCTTGGTAGGTTTCATAATTTTAGTAAGCGTTCTTCAAACAAATGCATTCATAGCGTTCTCTCACTGAACATTCTGCCATAAGTTTCCTAGAGTGTAACTCAATTTTCACATAGGGTGACATTCTATAGAGTTGGTCCGGTTGGACAANATGAAAAAAATAATTCAGTAAGTAAAACAGATTTGACACGTTGACAGTGCCCTGATGGTAGTTGAACTGCGATCTTTCTGTTCAGTTTTGTTGTAGGTTCAAATTTCGCACATTTAGGTAATCTGCAATTAGTTGCAAAATTAGCCTCGACATAAGTCTGGAAACGTCAGTAGTCATTCTCATTTGCTCATAATCCATAGATCACATACGTCATATGTAACAGTATAAGCTTGTTGAGAATGAACACAAACAAACATTTGCCAGACTGATTTTGCGTTGATTATACGGGGATGTAGGAAGAGTGAACAGAATTGTTCAAGATGTCAGTATGAATGGGTACTCGGTTGCAGTTCGAGTGAAGCGAGGATGGGCAAATTTTCCCATAGTACGCTGCACAAAGTTGGCGTTGATCACATGTTAACTAGTCCAGTCATATTTTATTGTAATTCTTTACGATCATATATTTTTGCACACTGTTCCTTTGTGATCTCACAGGGTGACGTTCGTTTTGTACCTATCGTTTTAAGTTACAATGATGTGGTAACAACCAAAGATGGTACACATTCAATTGAAGTTCCGTGAACCCCATGTGGTACAAAGCAATTAACTTAAGCTAAATTCACGTGACTTGATAACGTCATGAGAAAAATACGCATTTAGCATTGACTGTGATACATACGAGATGAAGCAAGTTTAGCGCAATGCGAGCAACAATACGAAGATATGATAACCGTTACAGTTTCTACCACAGATCAATAACGCTTGTCGCTTGCCACCATTCTTAGTACTTAAGAAAAATTAACAATGAAGATCTTACAACAACAAATTATTAAAATGTGTATAAACTATCGAAGGAGATCTGCTGTTTATCTGTTGACAATTATATGCACGTGGTTCTTCACCTGCTATTACATTGCTGGTTCAAACACATGGGTGCTGTACGTGCCCGTTCAGTTGGCACATCACTGAACATGGCTTTCCCGGAACATACGTGAAGTTCCTGCACATAATACGAAATGGTTATAGATTAAACCTTATGATCTGTTGCTTGCTCCATATAGGAGCTAACCCATGTGATCTGCGCCAGAACTTCCAAGAAGTTTTGCAGGGTTTCAATGTACACTTTCAAGGAACCCTCCTTTGAATCTAATTGTCTGCTGGAAGATAAAGGAGTTGCTCTGATCTGAAGAGGATGTGACCACGCGCTGAATGCATCTAAAATGAATTAGAATCTTTAGGACGATGACAATGGATATACTGATGAATATCCAGGGAATCCGAAGATCATTCACGAAAGCTTTTCGACTAGTTCGCATTCGGGTGAATTTCTCAATTACAGATCTGTTTCAATACAACTACTGGTAACTCGCATGCGTCCACCACAACAAAGTTATCACACCATACCTGTCTTTTCGCACCATATGTATATACATATACGACTTAGGCCCAGTGTGCCCACTGACAAAACCGAACTACAAACGCCCCTGACAAACTAGAATATTACACATGAAGACAAAGTTTATAAATGTGAAATGTCACTGGGTGGATTGAAGAAACCTGCGACGAATAATTGTTGTCTACATTAGCAAGTTGGTCTCCCGGAAAATTAAATAAAACGTTTCGGTAAACTCCTAACAAAGGAATTTAGACTAGTTTATCTGAGACTAGGTCATCATTGTTTGAGGACGGTTCTTAGCTTGCATTTCAAAGAACATATATTCACATCCCCGTATACACCCTGGGGAGGCCTTCTCCAGGTGTTCCCAACACTGCGTCAATCGGCATTACAAGCGCGTTACTGTAATACTTTTGCAAACATTGGCCACAATTTCGTGACACAGGTCAGTTGTGCTTGGGAAAGTATTCGACGAAAAATAACCCGGCGTGACACATGTGACGTGATAATTTATGACAGAATTCGATGCAGTATGGAACCAAACGAATGAGAATTTTTGCCAACAAGTATAGTTAACAGTTTTCTTACATAATGAAATTCCCACTTTCTTGTGATCATATCACTAACACATCCATATATCACAGTCGTCCAAACTGACATTCTCAGGAACATTAAATAGTTGGTCTGCCGACTCGGCCGTATTGAGGTTCTCGTTGGAGTAGGTTGGTTTCCCTACATTTCTCAAATTTACCCAAGAATGGTATTGAAGCGTTCTTGGAATTATCCGGACATGTGGTTTCTAGTCACGAAAAGCTCGTCGATTTTTCACTGTAGGTTTTTTGATTGCCTGGTCAATTTCAAGTAGATTAACTGTTCTGTATATAAATATGATGAAAATCTACTCGATTCACCGCTTATCCAAACCCCGACACAATAGAAGATCTAACAGGGGGCCAATCCAAACGTCGCGTTAAAGATACTACATCAGGATTGGACAAACAGTCTCAATGTTACGCCTTCCGTTATTCGCTAATTTCTTTGTTCTGTATTGCACCAATTAACGTACAGTTTGTGACTTTGTATGTGTCAATACGATCAGCCAATGAGTGACTATGATTTCTTTAATACTGTTGTACATCCATAAATTCGGTTTCTTGTCTCATGAATATGAACTGCTTACTGCAACTAGTACGAAGTCTTCTCCTTATTACTTGCGTGGGAGGTCTCAATCCAAATACGATTTCTGGGGCTATTCGAAGTCCCTAATTGCGAGTATTACAATAAATAACTCAGAAATCCGAATACAGCAAAGGTTGGCCACTGAAATTATGTAGTTGCTTTTCATAAGTTCCGCCACTCGTTTAGAAGAAAAGAAACTGAGCATTGAAAATTTCTGATTTGGTCACATGCCACGACGGTACTGAAATTGATCACGCCTCTCTGGTTATATACGACCGAAACCAGTGAGCAAAACTCATCAGCCCCGCGTTATTGCTGTACGGTAGCAGTCCCAACACATCGATGTATGCACTCCTCCGGATATTCTTTGCTACATTGTGTTCGTTTTTTCAGGTGAATCTGCTCACGAGGTCTTTGTTAGTGTGAAGCAGTAAGTGCTGATGCCCGATACAAGGGCGTTTTCAATTTTTTGACAATCGGCTTTGTTAAAACATTGTCCAATTTGAAAAGACCAAGTGGCTTTCGGCCAGCCACTACACAACTGTTGTTTAGTGACATCATCTGGATGAATTTCAAAACTAGTCACCTGACGACCTTAAATTTTAGAATAACCTGCAGAATAATTGATAGACTTGGGGCTTTTGCTTCGAGTTTCCCTTGCCTGGACTAAAATTTCGACCTCTTCCAATAGCTGTTCTGTTAGCTTGGCGCTCTGACAGCTGTCGCCGTGGACATCACACTAGACACGGCTGTAGATGCAGCTACAAGATATCCTTAGCCAAAAAGTGGTCCACGAATTGCCCCTTGAAAAGATACAGATGGGCTGATACCTCTTATCCGTGACTTCACACGCCTTGCTCTAGGTACTTGCTGAATAGCAGATACACTGTCCCAGACCAACAAACGACTGTTTTGCTGTTAGACGCTACCTAAAAAATGCCCCAGCGGATGATATCTCGTGGTATTGAATCAGTTGAAGACTTCTTGTGAACACAACAGCTTTCAGTAAGACTGGTAGACTGCTTGTTACAATCACTCCGGCTGGTAAATTTGGCAACAGACTGATTAGTGTGTTTGAGGACAGACATTGGAGTAGCCTCACTTCAGTTGGCTACACGCACACATCTAGTTGGATTACATCGCTCTGGAACGATAAACGCAGTCCTTAAAACAAGTAAACCGGGATGATATAGACGTGAATAATGCTGGCAGACAAATAGGAATTGAACATAGCTGTTCACTGAAACAGCCTCAAGATTATCACAGCAATTAGGGTTAATTTTATTAATTCTGAAGCAAACCGTTGAGCTGACATTGAATACTTTCTAGGTTAGGTTTATATCATTAGGATCCGGCCCAAGTCTCAAAACTGGTAGCTTGTAAAATAAATAGAAACTCTGAAGTAAAAGATCGTTTGGCAAAGAGTTCGTTGGCAATAAATCGTTAGGCCAATTACATAACACGACATCGAATCAGCATAGTTGACAGACAAGCAAAATTAAGGACAGCTTGTCACATTATCACGTTAAAAGGTTCTGAAGGGGATAGCGACTAGGCAATCAAATTGGCCTCCGGTGGTGTTCACTGGGTAGCAGTGATCGTGATAGCCGTAATGCCCAGACAATTTTTCTCGGGCGCACAAATATGTATTGCACAGCCTAATTGTGATCACTCTGTGGTGGCCAAAATGCAAAATCTGACTCCTCTGGAAGGATAACTGGGCAAGCGGTGAATGGAATGCAAAGTCACTTCCGTTGGGACTTAATTTACTGAATTTACGGGAAGCGTGAGACTTGCGATCAAAATGGACTTACATCTCGCCCTTAGTCAGCCATGCGGGGTGGTGTTCACGTATCCTCTGAGAAAGGCGCCTGGTTGTGCGACCGACGTAACCTGCTCCACAGGAGCATGTGAAAGAATAAACACAAAATGAGGTCACATATTTGGACAATGTGTCTTTGTGTTGTATAAGGTTAGAACTAAACGAGTGTCGCGGTGGTGCCATATTGTGTTTTCAATTACGCTACATTTTCTATGAGTCACCGCTTCAACAATCTGACATGATATAAACCTCGTTTTCTGCAGTTGGGAGCTTAACTTTTGTTGCTGTCAGTTCAACCTGTCTATCAATAAAGTCCCTTGGGGTAAACATTCTTTACGACTTTCCGTCGTAAAAATATCACTTCTGCGTCAGTTGTGTCATAAGTGCGCATTTCCATAGCTGTCTGCCAAACTACAGAAGAAACTTTATCTGTGCATGAGAGCTGAGCAACTGAGAAAATCCACTACACCGGTCGCTGTAAGTCCACTTTTTGTAGTTGCCTGTCCAAACCAAATCGTCTGCACGACGATTCAGTGCCTTATCCAGGAAAAATATTCATCCGTCTTTCTCGGCCTCGAGTGCAAATTTGAGATTATGATGTGTTTGTCTCGGTAAGTATACCACATACAACAAAGTTAACCAGAAGATGTCTTCCAAGTAGTTGTAGAAGGTGCTACGCCTAATAATCTTACTAATGTTAAGTTTTTCTAATATCATCAACAATGGGTCTAACGGTGGTTCCATCGCAACATCATCCATATGACAGCATCACTCCGAAGCTGTACACTCTGCATGCAATTTGCTCGAATGTATCTCTGGGTGAACCCACAGTTACACCTTTGAAATAAATACAGTCACCGAAGTAGCCAACGGCGTATACAAGGGGTACGTTCGTGAACAGAGTACATATACAGAAGGAAAACACCAAAACAGCTTTGAATGGTCAGTTTGAGAGTGGGCCTCAAGAAATAATATAGTCACAATTATAGGCTGTTTATTGCAGCCAGTATAGACAGACAACCTAAGATGGTCCCTGTTTGTTCAAATCGACCAGGACGTCAACAAGTCATTCGGCCGATAAGATTGTTATCACCATTGTAAGCAAAAAATGGTTAGATCGGCGGAAGCCAACCCATAAATTCAAGGTAATCGGTAGTAATTTCATAGCTGAAAGTCCAAAGGTAGAAGGAAACCATTGGGGATCATGACTTTCGGTATTCACGGTCTTGCACTGAGATCGATAGCTGCTTGGCAGATGATGTCGATTATTTTTTGTTATTTACATGGGAATGTATCACACATGCTGTGTAAGAACCAACACACGTTAGACTTCATAGGCAGGGAATTCGCAAGACCCAGTAAAGAAGGAAAAGACGTGAACGTAAAGGTCGAAAATGCGATACACCGTGAACGTACTTAATGTGAACAAAATTCACAAGTCCGCGTGTGATGAGCAAGTATTTGTGGGTGGAAACTAAGCCGGAATTTGCTAAACTGTCGAGAAAAATGAATCAGTTCGACACAGGGTAGGTATTAACAATATCGACTTCAATGACTTGAGCTCAAGGACACCAATGACTGAGTTTTAAGATAAGAAACCCAGTGTTATAGATCGCTAGCATTCAGAGGGCAAATAGTAGCCGCGGGTTTGCTCGTAAGGTTCCCGAAATGGTTAGAAGTCATGTTGATGGTTCCAGTCGGAAGACACTCAACACAAGCGAAAGGGCCAACAAAGCCACTGGAGATGTGGACATATTCGTAAGCAGTATGGTGCACTGTTATCCACTAAAAGAAAAACGCGGGGTGAGAAATGGTTACGTTATACTATATGGCATATAAAATTGAGGCATAAATCGGTTGTAGCTTGTAAAGTTGTTCATAGACCTTATGGACGCTGATTCGATTGACAACGTTGTAACGATCCGGTTTCCGATGAGTTCGTTTTGCTTAACACACATCAGATGTGACATGTGGCACATACACACAAACCTGCGAATAGTTCAATGTTTCTTTTCTTATGAAGTTAGCCACCGTGCACAAAGTCAGATTGTCATAGTGGATTATATATTTTGAACTTTGCAGGTATCACGTGGTCGTGCAAACTGTCGATCGGTTATTGTGATTTATTTTATGGAAGCGTTGACTAGGTGGGTGAATGATGCACAAAAAGCAACCACCGTTTCACTCCGATTCTTATTTACATATCACGTTCTATTTCAAAGGTCTTCTGTACTGAAGTAAATAACGATTGACCCGGTACAGGTGTCTGATTGCCCTTAATCCCATCTGGGCTGAGCAGGCGTTCGTGAATAATAAGCAAATGTATGGAAAAATTCACATTCGTTTTCTTCATGATCACGGAGAACGGAATTATTTTCATTTAATTAACACAGACGAGAGTTTACAAACCACACAATGACTTTCCACGTTTCATGAGTGTCCACGAGCAAAAGAATTATGTGCGTAGTCGGTCATAATCCTGAGAATTCCACAAAAACCACCTGTCTGTGACGGTATGACGTAATTATTTTTCAACCGACAGTCCACTTTAATCAGTGTTGTAGGCTGTAGTAAGTAATCTCACATATCCCTGTTTCTGAAGTAATCCTTTTCAAAAAAACAAATGGTTACAGCTGCAGTGAGTTAATAAAAATTGTCGGGAGTGATATTTTGTCAAAGTTCAGGCTCCTTTCCAGTTGAACAGTTGTAAAATTTGAAAGTTATCATCATTTTTTTGTGGTGTTCAAGTTTTATCGAGCATAATCAAGAAGAAATCTCATGTGTAGTATATTTCTTACATAGTGTGACGAGGCTAATGATCCAGACTTGTCCAACCGGACCAACTCTATAGAATGTCACCCTATGTGAAAATTGAGTTACACTCTAGGAAACTTATGGCAGAATGTTCAGTGAGAGAACGCTATGAATGCATTTGTTTGAAGAACGCTTACTAAAATTATGAAACCTACCAAGATCTAAACGTGTGATGCTGTTGAGGTGGAAAGTGAATGAGATCCCACTACAGTGGTTCCTTTCAAATCGACTTGATTGAATAGTCTGTCTGAATAGTGACAGTCTCAGTTAACTACAAATGATGATCAGCGTGTAACCAACAAATTCACCGGCTGCAAATCAATAATCAATCATCTCTAAACGTTGTCTGAGAAGCAGGAAATCGTTCTCCGGATTGTTCCCCCTGGCATTAATATCCAGTTCTGCTGCGAAGCAAAAACAAGTTGGATAATCACAATCGCTTCATTTTACAAGCGTTAATTTACAGGCGGTTTCACAAACTTCACGCTAATACTTTAATTCCAACACCGATACTTCGCTGAGATCACGTCTCCGTAGGCGTGGGCGCCTGAGCAGCTAAGCAGACCTGGAAGTTAAACAGGTTTTTCTTGTGAAATCGTTAGGGCCATCTTACAAATATTTCCACTCCAATCTGCTCCACTTTACACGTCTGTGTGGGTGTACATGGACAGAAGGAATGTTTCTATGATTTCGTTACGATCATTCAGCTATTCGTGTCTCAAGTCGCTGTGATTTTCAAATAAAAACAGAGACTTTTACAGCGCGTTTTTTCACTTTGGGTTTGCTAACTTTGTACAACCCTGGGCAACGAAACTTGTAAGATGTTTAGTCGTTTTTGTGTGTTTGTGTTTGCATGCCCAAATGAAAACATGGCTACGTCACCTGTTTGGTCCAGGGTTGCAGTAGGCGATAATAGTTTTAGTATGGATTGGTTTGTTGTAGCAAAGTTGTGTGATGCCCTGAAGTTGATGTATATCCCTGTAAAGTTTTGCGGCTAACTGCAAGAGTACTGCTGATGAAAGTACCGTCGTATGTGCAAAGAATTTGATATGCGCAATGGCTGTCGGTGAGCATACAACTGCCTTTTGACCGTCGTCAGAACCCGGCACTCTCAAAACTACTTTGGTTAACAAGTGCTATCAGTATCTCAACTATGGACCACACGTAGGGAGCATTTTAACAAAACGACATACACAAGAACTGGAGAACCTTAGAAGTGCTTGTAATATGTTGACATCAAAGTTCAACAAGGATGCAAGATTCGTTTTGTTGAACAACTTAATTGACATTCTGAAAATGCCTGATATCCTAACTGATTCCTCCAACAGCAGCAGCGTCTTAAGCGAAAGAATAACCGAGCAGATCAACGAAAGCGTTGTTGGAACCATAAGAAACCTAAGCAAGCGGGGTTTTATTGACTTCGTGGTATTCAAAAGAAATTGATCAAGTAGAACCACAATACTGAGAGAATGTGGTCTACTAAATGTTCACAAGGACAGGTAACCGTTAAGCTCTATTGTTTTTCTGTGCAATTCTCTATACCCTTTTATGAGAGTGATTAACATAGTTGCTAAAATCCGTACAGAAAAATGTCGCATTGCATTTGTCAAAAGATACGTTCAAATTCGTCGATTCCATTCGATCGTTGGAAGTGGGAAACAAGG
>LOND01003308.1:11737-37162 GCA_014220965.1 Paragonimus kellicotti | reverse complement strand
GAAATCGCTGAAATCGCTGAAATCGCTGACAAACAACGCAATCTGATCAATCTCCAGGTCACACCAGTCAAGTACCAGGACGTCAATAGGCGCAGGCCTTCATCAAGACTTGGATTTGAAATTTAAAACTGAAATTGTATCACTGGTGCAAACAACCCCTGTAAACATGACTTGTACCTTAAGTGCATCAATTTAGAGGTCATCTTTCAAGGCCAGTTAAAGATTATATATTACAACGTGCGGTCGGAACCAGCAAGCGCGCACAAGTTGAATTTGGGTTGTTTGGTGGGACGTGCCGTTGTTTTGTTGACGCCGTTTTAGTTTCTGTTTGTGTAATTCGTGTGCATGGCTTACTGAGCCTCTGGTCTATGCTTGTCTGTGTTGTTTCCCTTTACAGAATTGTTGTTGGAACCCCTCCTTCGGAGGACCGCTGTCCTCCGGTGTCTCCACGTTGCCCCAAAATCGGTCCGTAAGTGCGACCGACAATCAGAAAAGAAGTGGCTTGCTTGCATGTTACATTCCGTCCTTCTCCTGGGTATTTATTTGTCGAGTACTTCCTAAACGAATTCCTTAACGAAGTAATTGTAGAACGTGATGGAAGGAGCATTCGTTCGAGGTTGAAACCTGTCATCGGAAGAACGCTGTCCCCCGGTGTCTCCACGTTGCCCCAAAATCGGTCCGTAAGTGCGACGGACAATCAGAACAGAAGCGGCTGGCTTGCATGTTACAATATAAGCAGATGCTATTCCCACTTATTGGTTGGGGGATGTGTGCGAGTGTCGGTCACCTTCTTGGCTGTCTGTCAATGTCAAGGATGTCGTCCTTCCTACCAGATGTTCACATGCCGTATTTTCATGCGCTCACCATTTCTTCTCTTCGTTTTTTTCACGCGTTCCATAGCATGGGGTCGTGTTGCTATGGGATTAAAATTAGTCAACTTCCAGCCAACACATGGGACGCTCATAGGACGGTCGACCGTCCCCTGGTTACCGTTTATATTATCGCTGCTTACTTCTGTGGTTATTACGTTTGCTTGGTTGGTCCCAGTGGCGTAGGCTTAAATTGCTTGATCCATAGCAGGTTTTTTGAGCGTCCAGGGACGTTTACCCAAGGATCGTGCGTATTGCTCGGGACGATTAAAAGTGAATTACTACTTCACTCATTGCTGTCTGCAAAATTCCGTAAGGTGCTCTTTGGGAACACCATATGTAGGCAGGATCAGTAAGAAAGCACTTCGCAGTTTCTTAAGAAACACAAACTCACAAGAATGAATCCTATTTGAGTGTATCAGGGTATAGTCCATAGTTTTGGCAATATAAAGGAAACATCAGATTAATGTAGGTAACACACACTCAGTTAGTACCCGTTACAGTGTATCTGACCTCATGTGCCTTATATATTTTACTACGCCCATATGCCCCAACCATGTAACTATAGCCAATATCCCACAGCTTCTTAATGATGGAGTAAACTTGCATTCTCGGTCCCTACTGTTATTCTATTTTCTTGCAAACGATTTATCACCGCTTCTTCCTGACTATCCTTTCTACTCCGACAACACCAAAATCTGATGTCGCATAATTTCTGTCGAGGGCATTTCTATCCTACGAACCGATTTCACCACCGTTCATTTTTGAGATCAATTGGTCTGTTACCAATGCAATGCGAGCACATTTGCTCTCATTCAGCTCACCAAAATATAAGGCACAACTCGTGTCTCCTATCTCAGTGATGCGCCCATTACTCGTGTCTGCATCCAAAAGGATCTAGGCTTCATAATGTTTGCAACCATTTCCTTGTCCCGTAATTGCAGTAACCGCGCTTCAGTGGCAGTTTCCTGCCTGAACCGACTGTTTAGAGAAGTTGAACTTATTGACACGACATTGTTAACTCCTAGTTATCCTACATTTGTGCATCGTATCTTCGAACTTAACAGCAAATCTTAACTCCGTATCTTTGTTAAGCTTTCTTTACCTAGTGACGCACTACAAAGCTCTTGTGAGGTCCGTTTTCTCTTTCTCTGCTTGACTGTCCGCTCTAACTGGGACACTTCATCTAAACTATTATCACCCTCGCGCTGACCCAATTTCAATTTGTAAAATAGTGCATACTCCCTTACCTCTAATCCACTCATCGTCTCGGCTTCTGTTTTATGGGGTTACGTGCTCAAGCAGATTCATCAGAGTAGTCTCATTAACCTCGAAACATTTTCGTTTACGCTTTGTACATGCATACTATAGAATGCCTTTCAATCTGGGGTGATCATACTTGACCCTGTGAATGGCTGCAAATGGTGGCTAGGGCGTACAAATATTTACTAACGTTTTTGACGCGTACGTACCCCTTCGTTCTTTCTAACGAAGGCAAGCTGATATGTGTTCCCATGTCTGATTATTTATATCCCTATTTTTAAGGCTTAATTTACCAAACCACTCACACCTTGCTTTCAGTTTCTCTGCAATATGCGTTGGTTGTTCCCCGAATTGACTGTCATATCCAAACAAACATCAAAAAGTCCTGGCTTTGTCTTTAGATCCAGTGAATATCTATTGGGTGCCGCAACTGCCGTTGCTCGGCTGCGTAAAAGTTGTAATTGTCTGTGTGGTCCACCTGATGATGGATTTCCAGGGGATGATAGGCGGTCATCAATATCGGTGATCCTTGTACTGGCTGTTGTAACCACACCCACCTGTCAGCTTGCAATTTAGCTGAGGTGTGTTGCGAAATCCGAGGCGGTCTCGATACTTCAACTGCCTCTCTGTCCTGAACATATTTTCATAAAAATACAATATTTGCCGTTGAAGAATTTTAAGGATGACTTCAGGATGTGTGTTACTGGCATTCATTTAAATTTGCCATTCAGATTTTCTCTAATGAGTTGCCAGTTCGCTGAATTGTTCAAAACATGAACCAACGGGATTCAGAAACTTAAAAAGAGAGGTAATCCCGATTTTCCCTGCTTAAGGAATCAGCCATATAGGTTAATTGTCATCGTAGACAGCCAATACGTCAATGGCTCTCACTGACGCTTAACTGCCAAACAACCGTGGAGAAAAAAGCAAACCCTGGTCCGGAAGAAAGAAAACAAAAGGCAGAAATTAAACGCAAGCTGCTGAGAAGCTTGCGCAAAACAAGCAATAGGTATACTTTAAGTTGGTCATCCTACCTGCTGTCGGAACAAGTAATAGGATTGGAATGAGTTTTGTTTGGTTATAATCAAGCGATGTAGCCCCCTTCATTTTTGTTTGTGTTGGTCTTATATTTGCTATTAGTTATATCATGTCTGTGCAAAGTAGTTCGATTGATACCGTACGCATGGGGTGAACAGTTAAGTTTTCACGAACCGAATAAAATAAACAGTGGTTGTGTTTCTGATGGTTTTTCGTCGGAAGTTGAAGTGGCTCTGGAGCTCACGCTTTTGAAGCCTATTAAATTTTTCACCCCATCTCTTTTTGAAGATGGTGGCGAGGGATTAGCTTCAGGATTGGCCAAACTTTCGGATGGATTAGGAAACTGGGGATAGTTCTGTTTTGAATATTATTCCCATTTTCACGATGAGGACCCAAAATCTACGTTAACCACGTGGGCATCAGTGTTGTTTCTATCTTTTCTAAGTTATCCACTAACCTTACATTGCGTCGCCCTACCAAACCCTTGAAGGGAGATTTATAAAAAAGTGAACAGGCTTTATATGACACGCTTGCCGCTTCACGCGGTTATTTCGTATCAACTATGTAATGAAATAAACAGGCTTCCATTTCGGTTCACTGGATTGACTACCATACAGCGGTGTCATTGACCATCACACTCGTGGCTTTTTAGGCTACTTCAAATTCGATTGTTCGTTACATTCTCTGAATCTGTCTCCTTCAAAAAATAGTTGTAGATAAATATGTAACTTGGTAAGCTAATTGCACTCTCTCTTACAAGGTTTATGGACAACAGTTTGGTGTGTTCATCTGTTTTAGTAGTTCTGCCCAGCGGTGTCTGACCCTCTTCTTTGCTGTTTACCTTTATCAAAGACAACCTAGAGGATGTGTTTGAGCAGTCACTTGATTTTGGCGCGAGTGCTTTCCACGACACATTAAGCTCATCATCATCATCATCATCATCATCATCATCATCATCATCATCATCATCATCATCATCATCATCAGCCATGAGCCTGACCAAAAGGTACTGTGGCTCGGGCTGCCGCTCACCTCAACAGTGACGTGGAATATCCTAGAAGAAGAAGGTTGAAAATTAAAGTCTAAGCAAAAGAACTAGAAATGGTATGGATGCAGGTACGCCATTGACTGCGACACGCCGCCATCTCGGATAGCGTCTCTAACCAGCGGTTTGAGTGATCACGAGGACCATCCAGGCAGGCGACACCTACCCACTTTACTCAGTGGAGCAGTCAGGGTCTTCATCATTAGTGTGCAATAATTTTGTCTGAGATTAGATTGAAACAGGAGAGTCAAGGCATGGTTGGCGTGCAGAAAAGGGCAGAGCAGGATAGGGATGTGAGATTGAGTACGTCACAAAGTAAAATGGACCGGACGGGTGTTTGGAGTGCTCATGTGATTATGGACGTGGTGAAGTTTAAGCTACGCGTTAGAGGGTATGGCTGGGAAGGGTGGAAGTGGACGACGCAGTGATCAGAATGAGCAAGCTATGTAAATCGAGATGCGAGGCATGATGAGAAATGAGGAGACAGAAATTAGGTCTGCGGGCACGTAGGGTAGAAGTTACCGAGGGATGACCAGAGTTAATTCATGCGAAAAGAGCTGGGTGTAATGTGAGTAGTTGACCAATTGATCGTGCATTTGGAGCGTTCCGGAATACGCGTGACCTTGTGCATACGAGACGGCGAACTGCCGCATTGCTCACGCGATCAGTCCACTTAATGTGGGCTATTTGGCGGAGACAACGATGGTCAAATACAGCAAGCTTGTTGATATCTTCCTTGCGAACAGGCCACGTTTCCGAACCATAGAGCAAAACAGAACGCACACAAGCATTATATACTCTTCCTTTCAGCGACAATCGAACGTCTTTTCGACGCCACAGATGACGCAGTTTGGCAAAGCTTTTAGTCAGCTTGCGTTTAAGTTCTCGACGGTCGTCATCATATTCAGAACCAGGTGGGATCGAGCGACGCTTGTTCATGAGGTTTATCGACGCGACGGAAATCCAGTTCTGTCGCAACTGAACAGCTCCTTCGGACCTCTTCACAGCATGATTTCATAGCTGCAGCGATTTGTTCCCAGTGTTCGTTAGGATCTTTCACCTGACTCGAACTGGGCAACTTGTTCACCAACGCCTTCTGGTAAGCGTTCTTTACACCCTCATCGCTCGAATGCCAGTTAATTACTTTGCATTTACGAGCGTGTGTCCTCTGGGTAAATGACAAAACAAAACGGGCACGCACAACAGCATGGTCCGAGTCCAGGTGGTTGCTCCAAAAGCACGACAGTCTTAACAGAGTGGCGCCACCTGTAACTGACTGCTATATGATCCAACTGTGTCCACGGCTGAGAAGCACACGGAGGTCTCCATGTAACACAGTGCTTCTTCCTGTGTTGAAATGCGGTGCTCGAAATATAGAGACCATGGGATGCACACAGCTGCAGCAGTCTGTCACCATTGTCAGTGCGTTGTGCCCGGACACCAAACATACCTCCCAGCCGCTTCTCGTCCGGGGAAAGCCGACCAAGCTGGGCATTCAAATCGCCCGCTAGTATGATGATGTCTGAGTGTTTAGTTTGCTTCAGAAGGTCAACGAGGGCGTCATAGAACGCATCCTTGGTAACATCCGAACAGCTGTCTGTTGGAGCGTACGCCGATATAATGAATACACAACGTCTTTCTGATTTGCGTCGACAGACTTTTACCGATGTATTGAGTCTGACAGCGCACAAGCGACTGTTCACTGGGATCCAATCGAGCAAACATTGCTCTGCTCTGGAACTCAGTGCGATTCCCACTCCAGCTTGACCACGAGATTCAGCTTCGGCGTCACCAGAAACCCTGAGAGAGAAGCGCTTGAATCGACAGTTATCTAGAGGTGAGCTCAAATGGATAACGGTGCTAGAATCGTAGACTCGCGTCTCCGACACGCAGCACACATCAAGCTCCAGACTTGAGAGAGTACTAGCCAGAGCAGCTTGCTGACCGACTTGTCGGAGAGTGCGGACATTGAAGGCGCCAATGTTTACCGGTTGTCTTGGCCTTAGAAAACAACTATCGCCCGAAGGCACATGGAAGGCAGAAGAAATGGGGGGTAAAACAGTAGGAGAAAGTCGTATTGGGTTAATAATGTCACTGTCGGGAGAGCGATAACTTCTGATACTTCCCGGTCGTTTATGCCGCGGAAGGGGTTGACTTGAGGGACCCCACCCGAGTCTCTGACTCAAAAGTCTGACCTGCGAGACAACAGGATACAGGGTTTTCTTGGGGGACCCTACCCGGAGCCAATGACTCAAAAGTCTGACTCACTTGGCAGTGAGGGGCTTGCCTAGCCCGAGGGCGCAGTGAATAAGACATTGATGTCTGATTCTGAGCACTGCTGCGCGCAGTGGATGTACTCAAAGCTACATCGGGCTTTTGGGTGATAGATGTTTTTCGACCGTATTGGATAATACGCCGGCGGTCACGGTCAACCGTTGGGCGATCGGAGTGCTCTTTGTTTGAGGGTACCTTTTCTAACCCCCTTCTTCCTGATACGGAAGACAGCAGTGCCGCAACTATAAAAATAGTTCTGCTGTATGCCCATAGGATCGTGCCTCACTACCTAAGCACTCCTACGCGGTCAGTAGTGCGACATACAATCCTATGAGTGTAACTGCTTTTCGTCTGGCTGCTCCCCTTTGGCCTGTCTGACAGGGTTGAACCTGGAAGGACCGGAGTCCTAGTCAGCATAGCCCGCCGGATCAAAACAGCACACAAGCCCGACCACCTTGTCAAGGTAGCAGTGTAGGTCAGGAGTATGTGCATGGCACTATCCTGTTCAATCCCTCTGCTTGGAAACTCAGGCCATGTCGGACAGGTTGAACGGCCGTGTCCACTGGTAGGGTTCGCATGGGCTTCACTTCATACCTTCAAAATACTGTTTCAAGTCTCCCAATCTCCTTATTGCAGTTAGTCTGCCTAGAACAGCGATTCGTTTTATCTTTTCTTGGTAACTCGATCTCGCCAGCCGGTGTTTTTACTAAGAAGATATCAGTTGGTACAGCAAACTTACTTATTGTCTTTGCTAGTTCCTTTCATTATTGATGTCGAACCAACGTCCGGTAATCGTTGTAAGGGTGTGCACTCCATATGTATGACCTCTTTTTCCATCTGGTTTGGAGGAAGGACACATTCAGGAGGAATATGTTAGTAAACTTGCCGTGCTTGATAAGTGCCGTCTCCGTCGATTGGCTCACATTGGTTTGGATGATCACTCTAGCATGCTGGCCGCTCACCAGTTCGTATTTGGACACAAATCGTGTGCCTGATCAATTTATTAAGTAATATGAGCGCGCATTCAACGATTGTCATGTATTTTATGTGACATCTGAAAGTTTACTCCACAGGACATTGGTCACCAACAGTTGGGTAGAACATCGGAATTATCCGGTATCAACTAGGTTACGAAATCTGGAAACCCTGGCTATTCCGTTGAATAAAATCGGTATCACCTGTCCGGTTTGTGATCTCGTGTTCACTTAAGTCGCTGATTACAAATGCCATCCAATATGGCACTGTACTGCAGTTAGTGGCAGCCCATATTCACAACATCGCCAGCTGTTCGATTTTATTTTATCCAGTTTTTGTTCCCTTTTTCCTTCAGTTTATTTTTTCACAATATTCTCACTCACTGTTGAAATGAATTTCGGTTCTATCTGCAGAATCGGCTGACCAAACTTATGGTCATTATGAATGAATGAGTGAACGTGGACGGACTTCCCAAAACTGTTTTATGAAAACCTCTGAGTGTGAACACGTATATGATTATAATAGTACGTTGATTATAAGAACGGATACATTAAGAGATTTTCGTCCTATGCAAAAGACAGGTTATGGGTAGTGTTCAGTTCAGTTTCTCGAGAAGCACAGCCCTACTGTGTTACGCCGGCAGAAAGATAGACTTATTGCGCAACATTTTCTTGGCCAACTGTAACCCCACTTCGCTGGTATGTTTAGCTACCTACAATAGAAGCCAGGCTTAAGGTTTGCAGATTGAGTACGTGCATGCGTAATGACGTAGGATGAATGGGCATAATAATAGAATGATCGTGCCTTCATACTTCTCGTTTAGCTTGTCGTAATACTCTATACAACATTTGTAATAAAGTATTTTGCGTAGACGTACAAAAATCTACCAGAACGTGCTGAAACAAATAACGGTCCGAGAACATTGAATAATACCGTAAATAACAGTTAAGTTGACGAGTTATTCCAGCTACCTCTTCCGATCACTTCAAACTATCGTGATTCTTCGCAGCAGTTTTTTTCCATCCTCACCTTATGCAAAACATCTCTCTAGGTCAGTGGTGGAAAAACTGGTGTCTTCGCCCATTAGAATCTCAGGTCAGCCTTAAACTCAGTTTGCCCATATTAATGTCAATTACTACTACTACTGTCAGTTATTATTTGTATTGAAACAGTTGTCTTGATTCACGCCTTAACTGGTATTTATTATGTCGTGTAGTTCAGTGGACGCCTACACTTTTGCTCCAAGCGCATCAATGTAGCGTTACTTGCTTATCCGACAATACGTATCCAACATATATAAGCGCTGGCATCGGAACTGGTGTATCGCCGTATTCCTCGACTATAAAGGTGCGTTTGATTCGGTGGACCGATCTACACTTTTAGAGTCGCTTAAACGTAGGGGTGTACCGACTAAGTATGTGAACATACTGTCGGCGCTTTATTCCCATACTTCAGCTCAGGTTAGGGTTTACGGTGAACTGTCTGACAGTTTCAGCACCAGGAGCGGCGTACGTCAAGGCTGTCCCCTTTCGCCATTTTTGTTCAATTTCGTCATAGACGAAATAATGGAGGACTGTCTGCGGCACTCAAATGATGCCGGCGTGGACCTCCTACCTGGTGAAAGACTGACTGATCTTGATTATGCTGACGATAAGGTATTGCTGTTTGACAACTTTCAAGCGGCACAAACAACACTGGACGCTATTTCGCGTTCTGCTAAGTACTTCGGAATGCGCTTTGCAGCCTCAAAATGCAAAGTGCTTCTGCAAGATTGTTGTGATCACGTAGATTTAATGTTAGATAATGAAGTCATGGAGATTGTTGACCGGTTTGTATACCTGGGAAGCTGCATCAGCGGTGGCGTCGGAGGTGTAGGAAATGAAATAGAAGCGCGTATTTCCAAGGCTAGGGCGGTGTTCGCTAATCTAAGACACCTATGGCGACAGAGAGGTATTTCTCTGAAGCTTAAGGGTCGCGTATATCAAACAACAGTGAGGGCTGTATTACTTTACGGCAGCGAAACGTGGCCGCTCAGGGTAGAGGACGTGAACCGTCTTCAGGTATTTGACCACCGATGTCTGCGTTCAATCGCTCGTATCGGGTGGCACCAGCGAGTAAGCAACGAGGAGGTTAGGAAGCGGGTGTTTGGCACTGATTGTCAAACGAGTTCTCTTGTTCAGTCGCTACATTTGCACAGACTAGATGGTTAGGTCATGTACTAAGGATGCCAGATAGTCGCTTGCCACACCGAGCACTGTTTGCCGACGCTGCGGCCGACTGGCGCAAGGTGCGAGGTGGACAGATGATGACCTGGCGTAGACAAATGAAATCGTTTACGAAGGGGTTGGTCACTGTAGGTCGGGTTCGTCTCCCGGGCTGGGGCCCTCGCGACTCACAGAGTCGGTGGCTTGAGACGTTAGGTGAGATGGCGGCTAATCGAGCTCAGTGGCGTGAATGTTGTTGTTTGGCCGAGTTGTCTGTGAAGTGAGTGCACTTAATGATGCGGGGCAGTGAAAGCCGTAAGGAAGCTGTCTTGCTGATGACGCCTTACTTTCACTTACAGCTCGGTTGTTTGTTTGCAAGGTGTAGGCGCCTTGATGTTGTATGTTTGAATATAGACGTAGCTATTTTTAGTAGTTAGGTCCACTTCCCCTCCTCTGTTTTCTTCTTTCTTCCTATATAAGTTTTTTTTTTTTCTTTGTTCTTCGTGGTTGTGTGGCAGTCAAGCATCAGTGTGAACCACTGATGTATTGCTGTCTATGATGATGATGATGATGATGATGATGATGGAGTTAGTGTCTGTCGTATCTAGTGATATCGATGGTCTTTTGATCACTGATTCATTACCCCCAATTCTGATCCGAGTCTTCTTTTTTTTTTTTTTTATTTGCTTATTTATTTGATTTTCTATTTTTCTCTTCTTTTTTATCATGAGATCAAAGATTACACCATGGTGTGCGAATTTCCTGCCAAGAAGACTCCATCATATCTTTCTGACTTCGTTCAACATCCTTAACACTCGCTGGTTGTTGTTTGCTAAGAACGGAAACAGTGCAACACGCAAACTTCAGAAAAGCCTGAAAGGTGTCTAGAAATCTGGCGGCTCAGCGGCAGGAGCAACTGCGCCCCGTTAACCACTGGAAACTCCTCCAGTACTTCTGAACCACGGATACCAAAATGCCGGATGTCAACCGGACGGTCTACGAATAAAACGATTCAATATAGAGTTTTTCTTGGTACGCGCAACACTAGCAACTTTAACCACTAATGTTTCCTGGATAAAATCTTCGGACCCATCTTTGCTTATTGGGTCTCGTACTCCGTGTGCCAACGGAGTGTCTGCCACATCACACATTGTTCATTTTGGCTGTTGTTGGTTGGAAGAAAAACGATCAGGGCCCTTGAAAGCACTGACTGCCCTGCTGAGCAGAGGTTGTAGGCACCCTCCACCCGATTAGCGAGTTTGAGACCACCCACGCCGTCTACAAGAAACTTTATCTTGCATGATAGTATATCGCAATTAATGACGAGTATGTATGTACAAGATTACGCCCTATTTTATTTCCACCATGATACTCCATTGTTTTGTCCATCTTTTCCCTTCGCCTTTTTCTTCTGTATATTGTGCTTGTTTATTGCTGTGCAACTTCGTACATTCTTGCTAAAACTAATGACAGTCCAACCCATAGTATCCATGGGTGCGACTCAAAACGGTAAATGATAGTAGAATTATACATTGCATGCTGTTACTCTTCTTTCTCAACTTTTCCCTAATGACATTTGGAGGTAACTACTCCAGTGTTGTCATATTTTTAGGTTGCAAGCTTTGTGATTTCGGTGATAGCATCACCCTGATCCGTGACGACTCGGAGACAGTTTAACGTGCTCCATCCAGACTGGCTGTGTCAGTTAGCCGATACGAAATGTGATTTGCCTTCAGGAGGTGCAAAGCACTAGTTCCAGACTGACGGAAGTCTATGTCTCTGCCCATTTTTGATAATCTCGTGTGAGTACTATTGAGTAATTTTGTTTAGCCGGACAGTTGCGTAAGTGTTGATAAAGGTTTGACCAAACCGATAATCAGTCGCAACTCAAGGATCAAATGACGTCTGTCATTCTGCGCCACTTATGTTTACGATAAGACGTGAATTTATATGCATGCAACTGCTCCCAGTTACCACCATTAAGTTATGGACATCCCTTTCAACTTATATGGGTCTTGTCAGTACCACACACATTGGGAACCGAAACCCAAGTGTAGCTTGATAGTCCGGACACGTATATTGTGCTACTAAGTCGCACCCACTGCGATTAAAGTAAGGTGTGAGTGACTTTCCTTTTTATTGTTATTTATTTATTTCATGCGTCAGAGCCTGTCAACTACTTATGATTAGCCTTCAAACTGGCACTTGTCCACTACATCCTCCCCGACAAGTTCCAATCTCCATACAGGGGTCGGTGTCATTCTTCATTAAAATGTTACTAATTGGTAAGGTAGGGCACGCTCGCAAATACAACTCGGCCAATTTTAAATTTCCATTAGTCTGTGTTAGAACAGAGGACCACTTTTTGTCATTGTCTTCATCTTTGGGACGACCAATATTCTGTACAACAGTTCTGATGTAGTGGTTGACTTGATTGTACCTCTGTTCTTGTTTGTCCTCACTTTATCGAAAGCACTGCATCTCTAGTATGATGCTTATCAAACTACTGTGGGCGCTACTCACGCGTGCTTCTCTCATAGCTTTATGTACCCGGTGTGATGTTATAATCCTGATCTAAACGATCAGTAGTATTCAGAGTAGGCACGCATGTCATGGCTCAGAAATTATCTGCACATTATTTGCACTACCTCTGCAGTAGAAGTGCGTGTGCACAGCCGATCAACAGTTCGTTCTGTCCCACAGACACATGCGTACACTGGGTGTGATTTTGGATGTTGTATACCTGATCATGCTGTCTTGGGGAAAACTGTCTTGCATCTTTATTGTACATGATGTAGCGTGGTGTCATATGGACCGTTGGAGAGGTTGACTAGTGGTTGTTGAAGTCGGTATGATAAAAACACTAAACTTCAATGGATTTTACCACCGCGAACGACGTGATAATGACGATAGGACTTGAGGGCGGGGTTCCAGATGACTCTCAGTGAGAGTCTGACTTAATCCCGTCGGTTGTACCATCTTTGTTCAACGTGACAATCGAGGACCTTGAAGCAACACAACATTGTGTATCGGCGTACTCTAATGACCTCATTTTCCCCTGGTTCAAGTTCACGGCAAGCTCTTACTTTCGCGAAAATACTGACAAAACATTGTGTACAAATTAGTTTCACAGCCAAGTGGCGAACTGTCCGTTCTCTTTTTAAAACCCGTGTTGTGAAGCTCCAGGAAATTTAGGTACAATAAAATTTGATTTATCGATCCCAGTGCCTCAACGCTCCATGAAATAAGGCGGTCCAACAAATGAAATGAAACGCATGGTTTGGCTATACAGAATGACGACATTCAATAAGTTTCACTACTGTCATCGTTTATTTTGTAGAGCAATTTGCGTGGCTTAATTTGAAGCAAGAGGCAAGCGGCGACACCGGCATTTAAGCAACAAAATGGGAAGAAAAGTAAATTCGAAGGAAGCTGGTGGTCAAATGTAGGGCGATGCGTAGTTAACGTCACTGAACAATTGACAAGTCCTTCCATGAAAGTGGTGACCGTTAGTAATTCCAGTCAAGTGAAAATTACTTGTGTCATACGGCAACAAAGAAGGACGAAAATAAAAATGGTGTCAAAATCAAGTGCTCTTCAAGGCACAGGGGTGTTATCACAGTCAAGGGCTCACACATCGGGACGGAAAAATGTCCTTCATAGTGAGACAACTGTCAGAAGGTGGCAACAGTTAACGCCAGGTTCCCCGCATAAATGTGTCGTAGGTTTTCAGGGAACCTAGAACAGTCAGTAGACATAAATCCGTGACTGTGTAGGAAGGCAGTCCCAGTCGAAGAATTGCATTGCAAGAAGATAGATACGTGATACGACGAAAATTGATAATCACAGGTGAATGAGAAACAGAGTCCACATCACAGCCCATGTATGGAGGGCCGACTGAATGGCGACATTATGAGAGTCGGTCCCGTACTTCACAACCTTGTCCGTCCAGGCAAATTGGCTTCGGTAGTCGTCCACCATACTGACATCAAGTGCCACAACAACGGCTTTACGAACTGCGATAACATCGGTTTTGATGAACGAGGTCTCCGTTGGTACCCGTAGCTTCTCGAAGACTACATAGTCCAAACTGCACACCCTTTTCGGCAGTTCCTTGGCCTGGCGGTTGCGTGAGCACAACGCACGTCATGGGTGATCCAACATGATTGCAGAATATGAGCGAGGTTTTCTAGTTGACCGCAGTTGCCACGGCAGAGAACTGAGTGGTCACTTCGGCCACCTCGTGAATTTCGGACTTTAGTCCGCAGAGACTACATCTGAGCTGGATGGCACGAATAAAGATTCTGGGGAAGATGCGGTCTGGATTCAACAGCCAACGATTGGAAAGTGGAGAACGAGACATTTCCTGAAGACCACGACCATCTAGCATACAATAAAACTTATCCATCCACGCCGCATGGGCCTCTTCCTTGTTCGTCACTGTCACACCTTGAACATGTGCGGGGACATTGACGTCCCTCATGACAGCCAAACGAAAAATGTTTGACCACATTCCGCAGAACTGGACACTGACTGGAGAGCAGTCTCTCCACTCGAGATTTGCGCGAGATGGGAATAGTGGTGGACAAACTCGGGATGCCCAGACCACCCAAACGAATTGGAGTGTGGATGTAGCTGATTGGTGTGTCTTTAGGAAGGCGGAGCCATTGCCGAACAAACTGGCGAATCGTACAGTCCATAGCTTTGAGCGTGTTTCGGTGGACTCGGCTCAAACTAACGAGTGATTCATCTTGGGATCAATTGCTGTCTTAAAAAGTGGTGGCGCTGATGCGGCTTCAGGGGCGTTCTGGTCTTTTCATCCAGCATCGTACGGAGCTGTAGATACTGCTACTACATGTAGGAACAACATAAGCTGTTGAAAAACACATATTTGCTAAGCTGGCCAAGTATTGGTCTTACTACACCTAAATTTATATCCTGATAAATGCATTAAATGAATTTCGAGGCTGACTTATTTTGCGAGCCGTCGCCATTTGAAAAAAAATAAGTTGATCTAGTAAAACTGGAAGGTTCTAATTTGTTCGCATTTGATATATTATATATATATATAACTACTACATTGAGTGGTATGCTAGTCCAGAACCGTCACATAATATATGTATTACAAACTTGTCTGTTTCGACCTGGTGTTAGGTCCCCTTCCCCTCCCCTTTTTCTTCTCTCTTCCTATATAGGGTTTTTTCCGTGGTTGTGTGGCAGTTAAGCATCAGTGTGAACCACTGATGTATTGCTGTCTTTGATGATGATGGTGTCTTCCAGCTTCTCACCGAATTTCTCGAATTTGAGCTTGTGTACTGTGTTCGTCTGTTTTGTTTTTTTACGTACACTGTCATACCTAATGAATGTTCATCTTTTCAGACTGATATTCATGACTTCCATGCTGAAAAGCTATGCGTATAGCAACTTATAGTGGTTTTCGACCAACTGTCCAGCCGCCAATTGTCTATGGAACAATACAATTTGGAAAACTCAGAACCGCAAACCGCATGAAAAGTCTTCAAGGATCTCAACGATTTTGGATGTTGATTACCAATATGTGTAGAGTGTCAGCGGCTCCAAATCGACCGAGACAAAACTCTAGGCTGAAGACCTCACATCCTGTTGCCTTTTTCATATTACCAACGTGGCAGTTTCCGTTGAAAATGGGTTACCCTACTATTCACGAGAATGAAAGTATGTTCACCTTTTCGTTTTTCTTGTTGAATGGACCGGTAACTGTCCAACAGCGTAATATCCTGTCTGAACCTCATTGCCTAAGTAGGTTCGGCAAGGTAAAAGTATGACTGAGCGTATTGATCCCGTGCATCGTACTGACCCTGGAAAGGAGAGTGAGAGATATGTCAAGCCACCGAGAAACGGAGAGAGTTGACATTTAGCTTCTTAACGGAAACGGCAAATTAACCTCTTGGCTAAAACAGATATGGGTTTAAAATCAGAGGTATCAAAAGGGTGCAGTGAGGTGTGACTAACAACACTGTCGTTCATCGCAGGCGTTGTATATCTCTCTCCTAGTAGACTGGTAAGAAGTATAGATGGGTTGGTTATTCGAGCGACAGAGAGGTCAATTTTTTATCCTCCTAGGGGTCGAAGATACAGGGCTGATACATACATATAGTAATGTTATTAAGGGTTTTGGACAGGGAGTGTCATAATCCTGGTGATGTTTTCAGTCTAAAGTGGCTTGTACTGGTAGTGAACGTCGAATATAGAGCGTCACTTTAGTCGGTGTCTCACTGTGCGGCTGCGAAACCTGGCCCGTTCGCAGTGAAAATGTTCCCAGGATGTCCGTTTTCTTTCATTTGTGTTCCCAGTGCGCTAGCAGTGTGCGACGGGAACATCATCTCATCATTGGCAAAGCTTGTCTTCTGGGCGAATAGACTTTGCCGGCCACTGAACGAATGATTTTGTCTCCCAGGCTTAGTTGGTTCGGACACCATACAGATACCAACCCACCGCTTACCCTACTCTGCTTTGTTTACTAGTGGTAGATCAGGCTGGAGGCAATAGTCTCGCAGCTTATGGCTGGTTCAGAGCATTAATCTACTCACACTGATGCTCGATTAGGTTGGGCTTTACCGGTTGGGTTCCGAAGGACAGTGAACATTTTCAGTTAAGGGCTCTGTCCGATGTGGTAAAGAGTAAAAGTTAATGGCTGCCTGTTTTTTCCTCTCTTCGATATTCCGTCCATTTTGCCCTACGTGACTCCCGTTTGTTTCTTTTTCTTATGTAATGCGACACGGCTGCAACTTTACATAGTTTTAATCAGGCGTAGACATGTTACACTGAATTGTTTTTTAAACGGTTTATTCTCCAGCACCAGCGGGTTGTCAAGTCTTGAAAAGTCTCGAAAGAAAAAAACAGATTAGGTTTGTCCACTACTGTACGATAGTCAAGTGGAAGTTGTCGGATTGTGTGAAGTAGGGACGGCAGTAAAGTACCCGCACGGCAGACGAGAAAACTTACTCAGCTTGTCCGTGTTGTCTTTTAATAATCTGGTGTTCGATTCTTCGCTGTCGATTCGGTATTTCTTAGTTTCGCTGACTTTCTTTTTCGTTTTGTGATAATCTCTAAGTGTAACAGGAAATCGTTAGCACGTAAGTAGTCATAATCTTGGGCAACACTTTTTGGGTTGTGAACCTATCAATGCTTTGAGTGGCTTAGGAAAAAATATACCATGAGAGTAAACATTTTGTGGTTTGTTTCTTTATGTCCATATTTGCAGTCCGTAAGTAGACGTAACTGGAAATACGATGATGCATGGATGTTTTGATATAACTCTGACTTTAAAAATTATAAATGCTATCATACTCACCAAAACGTACTATTTTGTGAAGTTTTCTATCAAAACGACTGTGTCTGGAAGTGGAGAAAGCAGTGATTGAGTACCATTTTGGCCAAGGATGTATGTGTCACCAACCCCTTATCTGGCCAAACATCGAATTAAATGACTAATTGCTGCTCATATGGTGAATGTTTTTAGCACCACCATCTGCCGAATGTATGATGTCGTGTGGAATCGGAGAGGTTCTCGGTTTTAAAACCAAGGTTTAGTTTCTGATGATTGGAAACAGTGGTGTTGTTCGTAGTTCGGGTTAAGGATTTAGGTATTGGGATGTTCGTCGAGCTTGGCATTTAGGCTGCAAACGAGTCGCAGGAGCTAAGGACAAGAAAAGAATGGCACTTAAGGAAAAGCCATCGAAATCGGCGAAGAAGAGTGTCAATAGCAACAACTGTAGGTGGATCAAAAACTTATCGAACCGCCCGCTATTGAACGACGAACAAGACGTCCTTGTCAAAGGACTCAATTTCAACACGAGAGATGCAACAACAAAGAATACTTGGCAAACTTGGAGCACACAGTGAAATCTAACGGCTTGTCAGAAGGGGCACGGCAAGAAATCTGACAAACTATCGTCCCAATTATGACCTGCAACAGGCAGTCCAACAACCTCACCAGAGGTGAACAAAGGGCATTGAAAAATCTCAAAAAGGATGTCAACCTCATTATCCTGCCAGCTGACAAAGGACGGATGACGGTTCGTCATGGACAAAGCAGACTACGTGGAGAAAGCAAAACAGCTGCTCAGCGACACAACCACTTACCGCCTACTCAATGCTGATCTCACCACAAAACTGGCCAACAAAATCAACACGGCACCAAGAAACTAGAGGCTACGTACGAGGTGTGAGCAAGGAGGAACGTTGTAAAATGCAGCCGATGATGCAACCACTGCTCAATTCTACGGACTACCGAAAATACACAAGGATGGTGTCCCACTGCGACCAATTGTGTCCCTACCGGGAACACCGACTACAATCTGGCCAAAGACCTATTCAAACGACTGCGATATCTCATCGACGGATCAGAACATTCCATCAACAATGCTCTGTTATTCTTAAGCAAACTGAAAAATGTCAGGATAGAGGAAGACGAGGCAATTATTCCGTTTGATGTCACAACGCTATTCACCTCCATCTACCTCACTTTGGCCAAAGAAACACTGCAAAGAATGCTAAAGGAAAAACCCCGATCTAATGAGTCCTTGAAACCGGAAAGCATATGCAACCTCATGGAGCTATGTTTGTCGACATACTTCAAATTCAATGGTCAAATCTTTGAACAACTTAAAGGAACTTCAACGGATTCGCACATATCCGGATTCATCACTCAGACAGTCACGCAGAAATTGAAAAGTATCGCGTTGCCAAGTACCAGGCGAGAACTGTGGATACGATATGTCGACGATACATCCGTAATCATTAAACACTATAGGCACAAAATACACAGACTGCTCAACGTTTTCAACGATATTAAATTAACCAGGAAGATTGAAACCGATAACCAGCTGCCGTTTTTGGATGTACTAATCAGCTGCAAACCTGATGGAACACTGTAGATCTCAGTTTACCGAAGAAACACACGCTGACCAACTCCTTAGTTTTCACAGAATCCCCTGGTCTGTCATCAAAGGAGCTGCACTGGGACTCCGTTTAAAAAAGGCTAAAACACACTGCAGCACCGCAGGGCTCGAAGAAAAGTACTTGTACCGAGTATTTCTACGCAACAGTTATCCACAAAATTTCATCAGACAGAGTTTGTTGCACAAAAGAAAGAGATACAAACTCCATGAAAGCATCAACAAAATGAATTGCAATGCCATATATCAAAGCCGCGTCAGAAATGGCCACAAGACTTATAGGAACAGACGGTATCACTTTGGCGCACAAGCCAAAGACAACGTTACGAAAAGTACTCTCTCTCTCTCTCGCCGGTAGAAGAAACGTTATATACAAAATCTAATGCAGTGACTGCGGACAACATTAGGTCGGACAAATTCGACGGAAACTATTAATGCGGATTCATGAACACGAATTGGGCATCAAGAGACATGACCAATTTTCTTTAATCTTCCGTTTACGAGGATTAGGCGGGACACACCTTCAACCTGAGTACCGCAGAAGTCATTACTCAGGTAAACACTAGACGCGTAAAAGAATTTCTCCAAACTTGATATTGATCACCCGGGTCAATAAGCAAACTCATTGAAATGGACAATATCTACGAGCTCATGCGAACCGAAGGACTTAAGGAGATGTAAATGCCGTCATTCCCAAATGCCGAAAAATTTGAAGAGAATAACTTGAACGGTTTGGACTGTTGATCGAAACGAGACAGTGGATAATCAATGGGATAGAATTCTAAAAGCAAAGAAGTGGCCCACCCAGTCAACGGACAAGGACCGACCAACTAGATTCAAGGTCAGAGTGTAACAGCAACAGAAAGCAGTCAACCTGAATCCACATCAAAGGCTCAAGTGCTGTAGGAAATAACCATTCGGACGTCAGGTAAAAATTTAAATGCAATCAAGAAACAGGCAATGGTAATTCAGGTCAAGGGGCAATAACAGAAACTAACTAATTAAAACTGGGGTCAGAAAGTCAACTCAATCTGTTACGTAGGAGCAGGCATCTATCATAATTCACCAACCTCCACGCTCAAAACTATACGCTGAAACACTTACGCACTGATGATGTCACCTCGTTTGGTGATGAAACGTTTGCAACCTAAATGCCAAGCTCGGCGAACATACCAATACCCAAGGTTTAGTTGCAACACCCTGTTTGCACTTACATTTTAGGTCAGCAAGAATTGAATGCTTGCCGCGTACTGGATATGACTACTCTGATGTAATGAGTAAACAATCGCAACGATTCAGCCAGCCGGGGATTGAGAAGATGTGAAGCTCGTAAGAAAGGGCCTTATTCCTCTTGCAGTTGGGCTGACAGCCAAAATAAGAGGGGAATAGTTAATACGAGTCACAGAAGGGAATGGTACAGAAAACGAACAACACTGCAACAGTACAGTCCACTGCATCCTCCTCTACTGTCTTATTGATCATTGATCCAAAAAGGTGCAGTTTGAGTAAGAAAGGAAATGCCAACACTTCTCTGCTTCCCAAAACACAAGAACTCGTGCTTTCGCTTTATCTCCAACATGGATGACTGGGCGTGATGAGGGACCTTCGCTCTAATTCCCTGGGGTTACGTCAACATTATCATAGATGCTATAATCGGTCACTTGATCTGAAAGTCTGCTTTGAACCGTTTTGATCTGAAAATTGGAACTCATTTTCACCTGTTGTGGCTAGATACCTGAGGGAAATAATCTTTTCCCCTCCGTCACACAGTCGAACATGAGCATACTTTGGTTTACAATCGATTAGTTCCACTTCGTCCATCAGGAGATTGTACTTTGATGATCTTACGTTTCGCCGCAAGAGCACCGACCCGCGGTGAAGAAGCTACGTTGGTAATAATACGCCTGAGATAGAATTATGATTGTTGAGAAACAGCCGTTCATATGTTGTAACGTTAGTTGCGGTGCATAAAAGGGAATGAATGGATTGTAAGGCGTCGAGTAGGACTGCCCCCAATCACCGAGAGGCAAGTCTTTTGATTTTGTTGTAAGCGTAATTGCTTTTTATTGGGTCCTATTCAGCCTTTCAATCTGTCTGTTAGCTTGCGGGCTGTAGGCGGTAGTTCTGCTGGTGACTATCCTTTTGCTTTTTAGGAAATGTTTCAATTGTTCAGACGTAAGGGGGGAACTTCTGTCTGAATGTACGTAAGGTGGCTTAACGAGCGATGAGAACAGCGGACGGAAGCATTTAATCGCCGTAGCGAATGTCGTCAGGACAAGCAAAGGCAAACGTGAATCTAGAGTGTTCGTCTATCACAGTGAAGCGATATTTATTTGGGGGTGATTAAAGGAAAGGGTCCTTTGAAATTGACATTGAGCCGTTCAAGCGGCTAGATTGCTTTGATTAAGTTCCCATCTGGCGGTCTTTAAAACGGGAGTTTATTTTCTGCACAAACTGAGCAACGCGAAGTCCTTATTCTTACTTGGTAATCAAAGAACGGTAAATGTTTCGAACGTGCGAAATGAAGCATCCGAACGACGCCCGAGTGACAGAATAGTGAAGTTCTTCGAGAGACAGTGTTCAATGGTTACGAGGAAATGTGCCAGCTGCACAAGTTCAGTCCGTCGGGCGATGCTGAACATCGAGGCTGTTTGATGAAAGTTTGATCTTTCATCATTGGATTTTATCGTTTTTGCTTTTGTGACTCATGTCATTCATAAAGGCAATCGGCTTTTGATCAGTAACCAGTCGAAAGTGAGTTCTCAGCAAGTAGTCTATTTTCAAATAACATCATGTGTAGCATAAGCTCCCCTTTTTACGGCTGAATGCCGTTCATTTTGTGAGAGGATTTTGGAGAAGAAAGCAACTGGTCTTCCATTTTAGGTAAGGATGACAGCTATCACAAAATCGTAAGCATCTGTCTCAACGACCAGTGGGTGAGTGTAATCAACCGTCGTGATGATGGTTTTCCCAAGTTCTTCTTTTAGCGACTCGAAACAAGACTTCTTTCGGTAGCGGAAATATTTTGTTCTTCACGAGGGGCTAAATTTTACCCAAAAAGTGGGGAATCCACTGAACGTGACTGGCAATCACATCTTGGACATGCTGTTGGGACTTCAGATCACAAGGTGAGGATACATTTTGAAGAGGTTGTAAGTGACCAGGGTTCGGTTTAATAATCCCTTTGGAAACTTAGTAACCCAAGAATTTAATTCTCCTGATAGCCAACACCTTTGTCTTCATTAAAGACAATTTCGTGCTTCTAGGTGACTTCATTGAATTTGATCAGGTTCCGATCGTGATGTTATCGACATAAGTAAAAGTCGCTATCAGTTGTTCTTTTTCAATGATACTTTTAATTACCCGTTGAAAGGCTGCGACACTGTTACTCGTCCCGAATAGGACGCGACAAAAGTGACACTAATTCTCACACACCTCAAAACTGGTGTACATTTTCTTCTCTTCCTAGATGGACACTTGGTGCTGCGCGCTCCGCAAACCGAGCGCACTGTACACAGCGTATTTTGATATTTTTTCGGCCATGTCATCGAGTCTCGTTAACGGATATGCATTCAGATAGGCATTGGTTGATGGCTTGACTGTACTTAACAACCACCCTTTTTTCGTGGTTATTGTTCGTAGTAACCACTATTTGAGTGTGCCACGGAGATACGGAAGGTTCAGTTATTTCGTGCTTCAGCAGTCTTTGAACCTACGATTAGATGGAACTTTCGTCATTCGGTGAGTGTCGCCGAGATTTTGTTGCGATCCACTTACATTTAGGTGCGAGATTTCCAAAGATGAAAGATGCTTCGACCTAAGTGTCTAACAGGCCACGTAACGAAAATGGAGGGTTATCATCATGGAAGGGTATTACCACTTTCGAATACAACTTGAGGAAATTGTGTCCCAATAAAACGTCTGCGCAGAGGTCGGGGAGACAGATAGTTTAACTGTAGGTCAGCGTTGCATTTTATATCGAATGCTGACAAAACAGTGGCCCTGACTTGACAGACGAAGAGGAGCCATAATGCTTTTACTAAGATATATTTCCACTTGCATTTATGTCTTCTCACTGCAATGACAGATATGTAGCTGTCCAAACATCCACAAGTGATTGCATTGGGTTACTGTTTACCATGCGCCACACAATAACGTTAGTCAGGCAATTGGGCGCCGCTGTAACGGTCATCGAAGAGAGTAGAGGATTTATTAGTTACGTTACCTGTTTTGAATACGTTTTAGAATGACAAACCTTCCGAAAATGACCCTTCTTCCCACGACACTTGCAGGTCGAGTTTTTCCTTTGACGATGAACTCGAGGATGTCTGTCATTACCACTACTACTTCCGACAGTAGAGATTTTATTTTCAGACTGTGCACAGGAGAATAAATCGGATCAACGAACCGCGTAGATTTTTCAGTAGACACTTTGAAACTCGCAGTCATTATATGTTCGTGACTGTTGACTGGCCATTTCCAAAGTAAGAACTTGGTTATAGGCATTTTCAAGCTAGAGGAACTTTCTCTAGGAGTCGCTGACGTATGTTGTTACACGGCAGGCCGCTGATGAAGGCGTCCTCAATAGCGGCGTCACGATATTCTTTAGCAGAGACAGATTTGAAGTTGCAATCTTTCGCTAATAATGCCACTTTCTAAAGGTATTCGTCGAGAGATTAGCCAGTCTCTTACCTGCGCGTAGCTAAGAGATGACGGGGGAAGATTTCGTTTTTAGGTTTAACATAGTTTGCCTCGGAGGTTGATATGACTGGTTGAAAGTTGGGGCACTCAGCAGTGTGCTCGTACATAGAAGGCGATATGTAGTTAATCAGTGTCCAGTTTGCTAGGTTCAAGTAAATCCATCGAGGCAAAGAGGTTTGTAAATGTTCTATACCACTTGGACCATTGTTTTAAGTCTGTCGCGTTACTCGAATCAGTGTCAAATCGATCAGGTCGTATAACTCGTTCCATCTTGATGGAATTGTAAGACAAATAACCTCTAATGATTGAACAAACGTAACGATTCAGCTAACCGGAGTTTGAAAAGATGTGAGGCCCATAGGAAAAACTTTATTAGTCCTGCAGTTGGACTGACGACTAGAAAGAGAAAAAGGAAATAATTAATACGAGTCAGAACGGAATGATACAGAAAAAGAACGACATCACGACAATACAGTTCATTACAATTGATTTTAACTCTTCCCTTTTTTGTAGATTCATTGCGCAAAGCTTTTATCTACGTCTTCGGTCTGGCCATCAGCCTTGTAAGCCTGAGTGCTTTGCGGATGCTCGGTTGGTTTCGTTGGCCTTACCAGGTGCGTCGTTTCTGCTTCTTTTCAGTCGTCCGTATGGTGTCTGAAATATCTCGGCTCTTTGTTAAGAAACTACTTCCAATCATAAGCCAAAAGACTACAAGGTTCCAATAATTTGTTTTCAGACTGAGTCACACTCAGTTTGCAGTTTGAGAAAGCTGTCAATTTTGATCGCCCTACGAGGTTTGTATGACTTCATGATACGTAAAACTGAACCTTTTTGTTCTCGCACTGTGTTTCATGTTTTGATCATTTCGACTTAGCCGGGTTTTTCAACCAGCTGGTCCTAGTGACCACCCGTGAACTAGTGGACAGCAGTGTTAACCTTATCAGGTCTCAACAACAACATGCATGTCGCGGACACGAACACACCACTCTCCAATAAGTGTCAGGATGATAGTCTGGACACTCAGTTACTATGACATGCAATCGCGGTCCTCGCGGTTACAGGAAGATATACCAGTTACTTCCTTTTTTCCGTCGCACTTCTCTTACAAGCTGAAACCGATCAGTCGTTTTTCGCTATTTTGCAAATTAACAAACGTCTGGCATGATCCGAGAAGGAGTTGAGCCAAGTTTTACAAGCATTTAATCCTACTGATAATCGACATAGTTGTTGAGATCTCGCAACGAGATCCCTTCTCTTGCTATATACCACGTATTATTATTATTATTGACAATGACTACCGAATATGCTTGATTGTTTCGGGTCCGCTTTTCATTTTTACGATCTTGTTCAACACGTAACCTGGTAACCTTAAGCACGCATTCCAAGGCTCTTTAAACTTTTTGAATGATAACCGAGCTTTATGCAAGAAGACAGCATGTTGCTTAGTGCCGACTGCGTCTGTTTTCATGTGGTTTTCTTGTGGACACACAAGCAAAATAATGGTACCATTCCGTATGCTCTTGTAAGTTGCTACACATAACAGCGGTGAAAGCAAAAATAATCAGGAGAATTAAGATCATGCCAAGTCCATTCATACAATAGTCTGTCATTGGCTCGTTACGTATGACTAGCAGCGTCTCGAGTGATTTAGAGATGATAGGTTTGTGATGACGCATCAACACACGGAAAGCGTTTGTCGGATCGACCGAACGACCGGTCTCCAGCATGTGTCTGACGATCGAGGAAGCCGGCTTACGCTGTTTAGTAAGGTCAGGCCACACATTAAGTCCTCCATTCAACTGAGAACTTGTTTCTCCATCCTAAGTCAGTCATCTGCGTCTGTAAAAAGTTGTTGACCTTCAATCTCCGTGTGCCCTGGTTTTGATCAATAACTGACTATTGTATGAATGGACCTGACATATGCACTTAATTCGTTTAATTAATCTCGACTTTCGTCGTTGTTATGTGTAGCAACTGACGAGAACAAACAAAATGGTATTACCATTTCGCAAAATCGGTCTGATTTTGTTACTCAAATTCGTAACTGAGAATGGGTGTTTTATGTTTGAAACCACATTTGGTCGTTCTGGGGGGGTAAAAGTTCCTAACTGTTTTAG
>LOND01003307.1:34954-51022 GCA_014220965.1 Paragonimus kellicotti | reverse complement strand
AATGTTCATGTTCATGAAAATTCTCAAGAAACATTTTCACTGGTAACTATCAGGAGTGTCAATTAGAAGGCTGATTACAACTCTAGATCCGAATCAATCTGCATGTATCACTCCATATACGAAGCCTTTTTTTTAATTATACGCTAATCTTCGACTTACGACGGAGGAGGATTTGTTAGATGAATACCTGTCTTTTTCTCTTCCAAATAGCGCAGTCGATCTTCTTCAGGTTGGTTCGCTCACGAGAGTGTACTAAAAGTGTGACGCTCGCTTTTCATTTGAGGACTTGACGTGCTCAAAACGGATTACGCACCTAGTTCCCCTAAGTTTGTTTGGCTAGTTGAGATCATGCATTATCTGCTCTTAGTAAAAGATGCCAGTGTGTTAATTAACAGTGCTAAACTTGCCATGGTTAATTGAGCATACCGATTTGGTTTAGATCACTGGACGCTGCATAAGTGAGTGTGTCATCTAAGTACGCAATCCGTGATTCGACCTAGTGGATACGCTGACCAGTGATAGGATAAGACAGTGGTAGATACTATTCGTGATTGAATTGGCAGAGACAGGTGCTAGTAATATCATGTCACAAAGGGACTAGCAGCAGTATAACAGTCGAAAGATTAGGCAAAGCAATGTTTTCTATCTTATTCACAACAAAGTTAGGGTAGCGGAATACATCACAAAATTGGTGTGGCTTTGCTACTGAGAAAATCCGAAATGAGGTTACACATAGATTGTATACTGAAGTCTAATGTTAAATTATTCTATAGTGAGACTTTTGGAGAATATATGATAGACTCTTAGCTGCTCTATACATGAAGTCGCGAAGTGAAGTTCACTGAAACGGAAATCATTAGCTTTTTGCGGTTCACTGAGAACGCAACATCCCCAAAATGATTAGTTTTAGTCTAGCGGACAAACTTTGCAAATGAACACGTTAGACGTCGACTTGATTTGAGTACCACGCACATATTTAGACTTATCATATGTATGAATTGAATAACAATTTCCTTCTATCGCTTTTGATCTTTCAACACGATTAGCACGTACCACTCATTTAAGTAAATACCGTATTAAAAAATATAGATAAACGATCAAAGATGCCGCTCATCAGCGGCTAAACTACTTGCTCTTTGATGATATGTGAAGATGCAGGATACGTAGTCGTCGTTTCCGGACGGGTTTGGACGCCAGTATCTTCGATCCAGATTTGTAAATGCGGTATCCTGCTCAACATACAGTTCTTCCAGTCCCCTTCCTTCGTGGCTAGACCGGATACAGTCCTTGTGTGTGGTATGGCCTCCGATGTAGTACAAGACATCCTGCTAACGTAGGCACGCTCGCCTCCTTCAGATTCCGCCACCGCGACAAGTCAGTAGTCAGAACGTGGATGCCACCAATCAGAATTTGTTACACTTCAATACGTGACTGCTTGCAAAAAGCAGATTCAGATGCGGCGAGCTGAGCTCAGCAACTGAACTTTACTGTTTGTTCAAACGATAGTCGTCGAACGAAACTGCCTAGGACTTTTAGATCCGGTTCGGTAGTGTATCTCCTTCCCGAGAAATGATTTGATTGCTATTGCAATGGCAGCTACGGTTGCTGTGGTTTGTTCGTTCTTTGATCTCAAATTGAACACCACTCACACTCGATCGCAGTCTTTTGGTTTACTCACTTCGAAAGTAAGCCTTAGACTCAAGCTGCATTCATATTAGAACTCATCAGCATTGCGTATCCTCGTCTGGACCGGAATTTGCACCTCCACCTACCTGTTTGTTAGATTAGTGTGTTATCCACTTAGCGAGCAAACTCACAGTAGACGTGTCTATATATTCATATCCAAACGCCCAACCACAACCTTACGCGAATAGCGCTCAGCTTACTTAATCATTTCGGAAGGAGAGTAAGCAGAACCATTTTGTTCAGTCCAGTTGCCAACCCCATGATCAAAACTGACCAGTTAAGTTGTAGCCAATGTCTCAAAGAACAAGCCGAACAGGGTTCAAACCATTAACTGAGGTTCACAGATTTTGGCTCGATTTGATCCATTCACATAAGATTTAGGTCAGTGTGGGATTCATGAAACTACTTTTCCAACTATCTTTGATTGCAGTCGTTACTGTGCCGGATACCTACTTAAAGTGAAGCTGTGTCAAGATACCAGGGGTTAATGGAAACCAGCACACAAAACTGTAATTTAGTCAATCATTTGGATGTTCGCGGTTAGCAACTTACGAAGTTAGCTCTATTCTCGTTTAGGAACTAAGAATAATAGTTGACTACAAACTTAATGTTGTCTGTGACATCTATCTAGTCTATTGCATAGACCAACGACAGACTCTATGCTTCATCCAAGCCGAGCAAACAAAACAGGCGTGACAGGCGAAGCAGATAACAGGTATTCACAAGAGGCATTGAAATCATTTTGATGGAGAAGTCAAGCCACTTGTAGTAATTGAGACCTTCTTTTTCAACACGAGCTGGTAGAAACCCATTAGTCTTAACCTTTGGCTGTCTACAGGTTTCACCGGTAGCACTCAGAAAACCATAAAATCTTACGACCTGCGAATAATGCTCAATCGGTGCGACCGAGGAACTGCAAACCTATAACCATGTAGTGCGCATGGTTTGCTAGGTATTCTGTTCTGCAGCGAGAGCCTGATCCCTTAACGACGTCGGAGTTTTCTCGGGTCGGTAAATGACAACGGCGTTCGAATACCCGTATACAGATCGTTTCTTCTCTACCACCAACGGTTGTGTTATGACTTCTGAGCTAAACAAAGCTCTGTCTACAGGCAAACCTCAACCGCCCACTGGGAGAACAGGCATGGGAATCTCTGATTTCTGAATATGAGGTAATCATTTGTCTGATGCAGTTCGTCAAGAGACTTTAGGCCGTTCGTTCTATCTGCGTATTGCCACGTGCAAAGCGATTTCACCGACATATCTTAGGTTTGTGGTGTGACCTCCACCACGAACGGCGGGGTCAGCAGAAGCCTGTTTGTTGAAACTCATCGATAGAACGAATAATGGAGAGGAGAAATCTGTAGCTCGGTCCTATCTCCAGTAGAACTCACAACAGGGGAAGGAGGAGCACATCCCCAAGTGGCTGGTGCAAACAATGACTCAACGCGGGTCAGTATACCAACACCCGAACAGAAATCCGGCGTCTTCGATCGCGAAACACCTAATCGCAACAGGTCATGTGGTTGACCCCGTCACTTCGTTCATGGTCCTATTGCGCAATCGCAACCCTAGGTTGTTGGCGTTCTCCGAGGCATTGTTGATCAAGCAAAAGGTGGCAGTGAACCCTGATTGCACCCATGTGATGTTCGTTCATTTCATTGTTTTGTCGCTACGCGCTTAACCTACATAACCGAATGTTTTATGTAATCGACTGATGAGAATAAACGGAATGCTTGCATCTCGCAATGTATATCTTGTCGTCTTGAAGAACTGGTACTGACTGGCTATAACATAACTTAATGTCGAAACCCACCTAACTTATCGGTATGCCATTCGCTAAACGTATATATACGCTTAAATAACTTGTTTTTTAATTGATACATATGGAGAGTTCTATGGGTTGCGTCGATCGCTGTAACTTTGTCCATATCCAAAAATGCTGTTGGCTGTTTGTTGGCCCTACTGCAGTACGTGAAGGCTGACAAATATAGGGACAGTTATAATAAGGTTTGTGCATTGCTTCATTTGATCCCTCGGATAGTGCACTCTAGGCTGTTGAGGACGACAACGGACGCCAAAAGCCGGATATTTAATGACTTGCTCATCATTGGTCGATGAATTTGTCGCATCGAACTTTTGATGCACTCAAATCGCCATCGACTGATTGATGTGAGAGAGCATAAAATAATATTAAAAACTGGAAAGAACAAGGTGTCCAACTTTTCGACAAGTATCCTGTTATCATTCATAAGATAAGACGGATAAATAACTGAAAAATTCGGATTTGGTACCACGTGTCTTCCTTTTGCAGAAGCCTACATCAACAACATCAAATCCTTTATGGAGAAAAGTAAGCACAAACGGCCATTTGTGTTATGGTTTAATGTGAGCTGTCGAACCCTCCAAGTATCAGTTTAGTTCATGCAGAGGTGAGTAACGATTATCATAACTGAGTTCGTTAACACAAGGCCGGCTTTTGACTTAGATAAGAAATTACTCTTGGCAATTTTTGTGTGCATCATTTAGTCATACACGAATTGCTCATCGTAAGGACTAAGAAGAGCGGTCTTCCTGTGAGCCACTGTTAAATCTATCGTCGAAGTGCAACTCGTTTCAGTTTACTTGCTGTTAACTGTTAACTGGTAACTGCGATAAGACTCTCGGAAAACCATTTTTACAAGACAGGCAAGATCGCATCGCATTAAAACAGTTATTTTCTTTCAATAGCTTGAACAATAACAGTTAGAAGACGAACACTGGTAGATGCTAGCATTTCGTATTGGCTCGTCAGTACCAAATAACCAATAACACGGGAAACTTCCAATTTAACGTCTACAGTACTTGGAGGAGTATGAACAAGGAAACGAACAAAAAAGAAATCAAGTTGTGTGGTCTGAACGAAACTCACTTCGAGTTTAGGACCACGGCAACCTCAGGTTCACAAATAATTGTTTTTGTACACACAACACAGGTTTGAACCGGTTTATCGCGACGGCTTCAGCAAATTTTAGGAACCGTGGGTTGTGGTGGCGCATTATGATGGTGAAGGCTGAGGTCAAGTTCACGTTGTGGTTTGTTGTGTCGTCCAAATGACAACTGTGGTGGCTTCACGATTCTCTGTGACTACAGTGTCCGGTTTTGAGACCTGTTTGTGAACCCACTTAGGTACATGTTCCTTCATTCTTGAGGTCAATGATCTATCGGTTCTGCCTATGTAACTTTCTCCGCAGTTACATGAGAATTGGTAAACACAGTGTGATTTGGCGTTAGTAGGTTGATCTCTTGAGTTAGACACAGATAACCTGCGTATCTGATTAAGAACCTGCTATTCCGAATTATTGTAATTCCGATTCAACAGAGACAAGTTGTTGGGTTTTCCGCAAAGTCGCGATATCTAATTTGAAGAATAGCTTATTATATACTAAGTTTTTGGAGACCTCATCATTCTTACTGCCTCCGGGTTTTGATTCGCTGTGACGCTGAATAAAGCTTCTGGGGTACCCATTACTCCCAGAGTCGTCTTGAGCATTTTTAGTTCTTGATTAACGCAGTCGGATATGTAGCTGCGACGTATTTCAGTGAACAATGTTCTCACCACACCCCGCTTATAGTTCACCGGGTTGAAACTAGTGAAATGCATATACTGACCAGACCATGTTGGTTTCCTGTAAATACTGCGCTCTACTGATCCGTCGGTCTTTCGAGCGACGAATATGTCCATGCGAGGCAGACTTTCATCAGCCTTTGCTTCACACGTCACCGTCAGGTTGGGATGGAAGCTGTTAACCCGCAGGACAAATTGTTTTTGGGAAACGCCAAGATATTGTTTACAGTATGATAATTGTGAGATGATATCACTCAGTTGCCCTTCTATCATGATCATGAAAAAGTTAGCGAGAAGGGGGCCTAATGGACTCCCCATCGCTACTCCATCGATTTGTCTGTACGGTGTGTTTAGGAAATTAAAACTAACATTCTCCGTACACAATAAAAGTAACGTTTTCAGATAATCTATTAGAATGGGAGGAGGGTTACTTTCCACAACAATCCGTTCACATGTAAACTCACTAGCTTCTCCCAGGTGGAGACTGATAAAGAATGACTGGACGTCAATAAAGCATATATGCCCATTCTTATTATTGATCCGGTCTAACTCATATGTAAGTTCCAGCGAGTCTTTGATAGTACATTTGTCAACCTTTTCACCTTAGTTGAAAATAACTTTCTACATAATATCCTGTAGGTCTGTTCACTACCTATGACATTATGCGGTAAGATGTGTGCTAGCTTAATTGTCCAAAAAAGAATGTCGTTAGTAATGTGGTTAATCAGGTTTTTATCTCCCTTGGGATAATCGACGAATAGAGTAAACACTGTCGTAACATTTTGTGGTATCATTGCTTAGAACAGACACCACCAGAGATCCAGTATTACACTCACAACAAATGAAAACACTCATCAAAGAGTTGACCACCGTAGGTCGGGTTTTTCTTCCAGGTTGCGACATTTGCGGCTCATAATATCGGTGGCTGAAGTTTCTATGCGAGATGACAGTTTATATGATACATTGAAGTGAATGTTGTTGCCTTTTGGCCTGGTTGTCTCTGAATGGAGTTAAATTAATGAAGCGCGAGAATAAAAACTGTGAGGAAGCTGTTTTGTCGTTAACGCTCTACTTCCATCTGTGACTCGTTTGTTTTTCAAGCTGTAGATTGGCATAGTTAACACTGAACACTTCTACACTCCTGGGCCATAAAGGCGGATGGTGCAGTGATGTATCATCTGAAGATCAGGTGGTCGAGTCTCAGGGCAGCCGTTTTGCCAACTTTCAATAGGAAAATTTCTTCCTCATTGAATCTGTCTAGACTCAATACATAGGCTTGCTCCTTTGTTTATTCCTGTGTGCGAATGAAGCACTAGTGGAAATCACTAGTGTACTGCTGTCTTTAGCAAAGCTTATCATGACTGCGATGACGATAAGTCGGTTAGTGTTACATGAAATGTTCATATTTTGCTCCTAGACTAAATACTATTTGAACTGCCTATCTCGCACACGGATTCACACGCGGAGAGGCAGAATTCTGCTGTCCATAACTTACAATATATTCACTTGCGTGAAGTGACATTCTGCCTTGCATTTTTAAGAAAGCAGACTGGACTGAATTAGAGTGTACACAAACAAAACAGACAGACCGGTTTGTAAAACTCGAATCAAACCTGTGCAGTGTACTTACAACAGAATTCCCGTATCCCGAATTCGTTGCCATTTTCATGGGAACCAAGCAGTAAAGTATTCACATAGCACACATGGGAGCTCATACTCACAAAAATCCAAAGTCGCCAAAAAATCTTCCACGGAAATGCCAAGAATAACGGAGAAAATAGCAAAATGAAAATTCGTTTAATGAAGGGTAATGTGATGAGGCCAAAAACCGGGGAAGGAAAGTCAGATACAACGGGGATAGAAATGTGAGTTGGTGATGACAATCGCACATGCGATCTGCTACACGACGTTGAAGGTAACAAGTTATGAGAGTTATGATTCACCAGAATCTCAAACTGCTAATGGAGGCCATCGAAACCACCTCACCGGTTAGCACTCAATTCAAACCTTTATAGATTGTGATTGACGATTATGAAATAACACCAAAAATTATTAACTGACTGTTGACCTTCATGAGGCATTCTATGCGCTCTATAAAAGTTTATTTTTAAACAGTGCGAGAATCAGACGTTTGAGATGGGTTACTTTATCAGGCACATTAAAAAGCTATCTGCCAGGTCTGCCTGACTAAAGAAGGTAAATCAACGGCATCCATCACTAAATATTTGTCCGCCTGAACCAGCTTGATCGATCACTTAAACGGCCAGGAGTAATCTGACTGAGGGAAGCACCACCGACAAGTGCACGTCGAGCCTTTACATCTAAGCTACTTTGTCCCATTGTTGTCAATCTTTTGATGACGAGATAGTTGCGGTTTGTAATATTCCGCGAATGGAAGCCTCAGGTAATCGACAGTAATTTGCCATGCAGCGGACAGAGTGTCGACGTACTGCAAGATGTAGTAAGAGAGCTAGTCACAGAACCGATGAATTGGAAGCTGTATTTACAACCATCCGATCCACCAAATGGATAAGGGTACGACAACATGAAATGTATGGTATACAAGCCAACAAAACAAATATCTTACAACCATTCATTGTTCCCTTTTGTTAGTGTTTCCTCTGCTTGGCAAGAGTACTTAGCCACCGCCAAACTTGGAAAGAGGAGGGAGAAAGCAAAATTTGTTAAGCGCACAAGTTGATTGGCATTGCTACTGGCACAAGTCTAAATGTCAATCTCCGTGGCCAACCTAACAACCAAAACCTGGTTTTAATTTGCCTGTGGACGGTTAGCGGATGTTAGATCTTTTTCTACACCCTACCAGCGAAGCAGTAAAAACCACCGTACGGATTTTTGTATATAGGTAAATGGGTTAATTCTAAAATGTTTGTCATAATCATCATCATAGACAGCAATACATCAGTGGTTCACATTGATGCTTAACTGCCACACAACCGAGAAGAAAGAAAACAACCTATGTAGGAAGAGAGGAGAAAAAAGAAGGGGACGGGAACGGATATAACTAAAGAAAAAATAACTGCGTCTATATTCAAACATTCAACATCAAGGTGAGCTGTAAGTGGAAGTAAGGCGTCACCTAGAAGCGTTCACTGCTCTCACACATTACTGCATCTCAAATTCAATTCACAGACAACTCGGCCAAACAACGCCAACATTCACGTCACTGGGCCCGATTAGCCGCCATCCCGCATACACTGCACAACTTAAACAATATAGTACAAGGCTAGTCTACCTCAACCGGTGAACTATTTGAAACCGCTCCAGCGCATTCTGTGCGTTTTGTTGACAGAAAGCAAAGCAGGATGATGAAGTTCAAATTAAGTTCAACTTGGAATTCGAACCATGTCTTACTCATTCGTCCTCAATTAGTGGAAATAGCAATTTCTTTTCACACTGCATAATGCATATCATATTTAAACATAGACGTTTGTGTGCAAATTAGTAGGATAGTGGAAACAGAACAACATCCAAAAATTGATCGGCAACGGTTATACATGCGCCGATCAGTCTACATTGGTCACTGAATTTTAATTCTAGTTATGACTGGTTTGTTGTTCACAGAAATATCAAAGAATCGCGGATTTTATTGCTGCGCATATCCGACGCGAAGTGAAATAGAGGGTTGAGTTCATAGTGAACAAGACTACTTAATAAATGGATTTGATAAGAAAGTACAATTTTGAAAAGCTTGGCTGTGCAAAGCCAGGGTCATTTTCATAGTCTACAAGGCAAATATATGATGACAACAAAGAACTGTTAGCATGACGGCTGACAGTCAATCGCCCAAGGAACCACACCCTGACATGAAAACCAGTTGTGACCTATTTACAATGTTGAAAGATCTTGGCTTACGTGAACCAGAGGTACCTCGGGCACGAACTACCTTCTGCTGGTCCAGTTTAGTTCGATGTTTCGAGAGAGTGATTGGTACACCCAGTATTTTGTGTCTAGAGCAATCGTCCTCATATATTCGGTTTGTGTAACAATTTTCCCAGTCTCATGGAAAGGCGGTAAAGTTATGCTTACATCTCCTGACAGAACTGTCATGCGCCTAGTCCAAGTAAATCGGGTGAATACTCTCGTATTCTTAGTTAAGGTGTGTGTGAATTGAACTAAGATAGAAAGCAACCCGAGACTAAGGCTTGAAGTTAACCAAACCGACAGTGGAAAGCTCGATTCAAATCTCAGTTGGGATGAGCTTACTGCGGACGATGTGCAGAAAATGGAGGTTACCATCGCATTCAAAACTAAGATTTTACTCAGTCAAGAATCACCCTCAGTCTTTAGTGTACATCACCCCATTGATCATCCAACGCAATTTTTAGCGTATAGTGCTTTGTATTACAAGAATTATGTGCACACACGAAATTTAGAACGTGGGCTGAGAAACAGAATGGTTTAGACAAGTTTCATTTTTGGAAAAACAAGTATCGGCAGACGCAATGAGGTTAATGGGTTTGAACTCGTTACGAAGCGTGATTACGCCTGCGTCCTCTGCATTCCGAAGGACAGCTCATACATGATTGGGTTTCTTGAATACTGCACATAAGCGAAGCGTGTTGGATGTTCGCATTTGGTGGCAAAACAGTGAGTTGTCTCAACAATAAATTACCAGAAGTCTATGTTTGTCGTTCTGGACGGGCTTGTAAATCACAGAATCCGTTCGCATTACCGGAAGGTGAACATTTACAGGAAACAGATGACTACAAAGTTAAAGTTGATTTCTTCCAGATAAAAAGCCGAAATTTTGGTCGGAAAAAGATCTGCTTACTAAACAGCCTTGTGAAATGGATGATGCAACCAGGCCGGTAACTGTTTCATTTCCAAATTGTCAGAATAGACATTCCCATGGTCATATTGGCTATCTGCAACGTCCGTTAAACCGTAAACGAAATGGAAGGTCTCCTGAATGGATTGCCAACATCTACTTCAAATTAAATAAAATATATATTTTTGAAAACGGTCGTCAGAGCTAACGGGTTGTGTGCTCCTTTAAAAGCGTATAATACATGGAGTATTTCTCGTTGCCATTCGCAACTGATAAATGCACTGAAGAGTTTGGTTCCAAGCGCTTAACCCACACGGTTCGCACTGAGATTGTTTGTATCTTTTGAGTATAGAGAACCCGGTAGCGCGGAAGAGGAATGTGCTGAATCCGAAGCAATAGCATTGAATCTAGTGCAAGAATATGGGACCCTGGAACGACCTATTCAGACGGTTTTAGATGTTCTCAAAACAACATATGTGGGAAGCAGCTAGCAAAAAATTAACAGCGGGCCCCACTGTGAAAACGAAAGAAGTTGGCCGCATCTAGAGTTGGAAATACTTTCGTGTTGCATATGTTCCAATAAATCCCACGAAAAGTCTTCAGTCAGTCGAGATTTCTTAAAAATATTTGGCAGCGTACGTGCCAGTGCGCCTATGTTTCGACCTTAAGTAACAGAGGTCAACCAAGAACATAAAAACGAGAAGTGAATTAATCGCCGGTAATTATTGCTATGTTAAGGTGGCAAAAACAGAACATGGCAGAACCGTAGGAACATCCCATTGATGTAAAGATTTTTATATTCCAACCAAGTAATGCAGGACTAACGGATCACGTATGCGATAGAAAAGCTGACTTATGACAAGGACACATATAAGTCAATAAGCTGAAACACTGTGGAGTCTGGATATTGCCTGGATGGAATGCTAAATTAAACGGTGGATGAGAATTAACGTGAACGTCGAACAGAAGTAGTTGAATTTGAGCTGGGTTTCTGCTGCAGTCGAACCCAAGTATACAACGATGCAAAATTATCAAAGGTCATATTCCTGCATTTAAACGAATTTGGCTGAGAATACAAAAGATGACCGAGCAATTTCAATCATATTTTGGAAGGCTCAGTTCTGCATGCTGACGAAAGCAAAACAAGATGACCTGCGGTTATACTTAATTGAGTCTGAGCACAAATGTTTGATCGTTGTCTGAAACGACAATTAGCATTTCCTGCCAGCTACATCCGGTAAGTTATATGTTGATAGGAATATGCAACTTTGTCACAGTCACTTGGGCTACAGACTTTTTTAGTGGCTAAGTGAATCCAAGTAACGTTTTATGGAATGCTGTTAGATAAGCTATTCGAAAACTGGAAAATAAAAAGTGCTAGGAGTTGCAACAAATTACCTGTACGCTGTTGGAGTGTTCCTAAGCAATGCAATCAGTATTACCATGGAGCGTCCATTCACAACATTCAAGTTCGAACTCAGTACCCTAGAAGATCATCTGTATGCCCCAAGGCAGTCGACTATAATCTCGATACAGCTTCTGCCAGTACTAAATCTGACAGTGGGAGTCTCTCTCGTGTCCACTAATTAATATCGCAATTTGGGGTTTATACACCCTTCTCGTTTTGTGTTCATTAGTGCCACCGCTTGGTGTGGAAAATAGATCAGTTTCGCAACTCACGTTTTCCATAAACTTCGATCTACTAACTAATAATCAGTAGTTTCATTCTAACGAGATTAGTGTAAGCCGTGAAAGGAAATGCAAAAACGATCAGTTCTCTATCTGTGGAATACATTTTCTATGATTTTTAAACCACCGGTTGACAAACGTTTTCCGCATTGCCTAAACATTATTTGTTGTGACAAGCATGGTAGGCAGTGTGGGATAGAATAAATACATGCCTTTCAAATTGGAACGAACGGACGAGCGGAAGCCAACCGTTCGCAAAGTAGCTAAATGATCATGATGGATCACACGACGATCCGACGAAAATGGACAGCCACTGAGCAGAACAACACTGAAATGACGTGCTGAATTAATTCCCTGCAAAATATACCTGCACAGCAAACAAAAAAACCACGTTTGCATCTAATCAGTACAATGGGATATGACAAACCTGGAGAATACAGTAGAGTTGGAACTGAAGACGGTTCAAAACCTATCAAGGGAAAACGGTTACCCGTAGCAATTCATCACTTCAAATATGAAAGCCAAAATTCCGCCTGAGGTAATGCCCACAGCTGAAAAGAAAGCCGTGTTTATAAAACTCCCGTTTAAAGGGGATACTGTAGCAGATCAGTTTAACCGCTGCATGTACCAGTCACTTAGACGTACCTTTCCAGCGCAACCTTAAGAAGTTGGTTCACAACAATGCCGATGTTAAGATTGAGCCTGAAGGACAAGCCATCAGTCTAAGATGAATCAGTGCTCTTATATTTATTTGTATACTGCTGTTGTATTGCAGAATATGTTGGTCTTATGACTAGGTACTTATCAAAAAGGAGCAAAGAAAATCATCCAGCTTGGATCGGAACCGGTTGTCGTAAATTAATTACTTATGTCATTGTTTCACGTCCGGCTGACACTAACCATCGCAAAGACGCCAGCAAAGCATGCCAGGGTGTCTACAGAGTTGTCAACACTTAACGAAAAACAGTCCGTCTGGCTACCGCCGAATCGACTGCTATTAGATTACGCAACGCCAATCTATGCTCTCGAAAGAAATTTGTTCGGTGCTTGCAACTTCCGTGGCCACACAGGAATCACATCCGATCTGACAACACACCTTGACCGTTTGACGTAACATCTAGTCAACGTCCGATCTCGACCTAACCTATTACTGTATGGATTCTAGTGGTAGCATTTACTGTCGTTCGTTAGCAGCCACTTCTTATTTTTGCGGTTTGTATCACAACGTATTGATGAAATCTATGTGTTTTGTATTAACTTGTATAAGAAATCGAGAACAGCTGTTCTTCGCAATAGTGACTTCTGATCTTATGCGAATTTCCCAACTACACAGGTCACAAAATTTGATGACGGTTCACCACAGTCAAACAATGTGATCTACACAAGACTTTGCTGTTCGCTTACTGGTGATTAGCGTTGTTACCGAGACGAGGCCAATCTAAAATGAGTCCATCTAGCTGTGCAGATTTGAACACGGATGTCTGAGCACACGGCACCGCACACTATCCCCAACTTAGGCGGGGATCTGTTCCGGTATTTGGTGATCAAGTTGCTGTTCTCTCTCACGTCTATCTACCTGATGAAGTAACTATGTAATAACAGGCTAGTAATGGGCTAGCTGAAGAACGATGCAACCTGGTGTGTTAAACTTGGCTGCTCTGTTTGGTGAAGCCATTCTTGTCCGAACTTATCACCCAGTGTTATTTTCACGGAGGTTGTTGGGGGTGATGTTCCTGGTTGCCGTGGTCCAAATTACATAATATTCGGTGTGATTTTATTTTTGTCTAATTACCGGTTATCCCCGTTTGTTTGGTGTACACAACCTGCATTGTTTACATTTGCGACCAGTAGGACAAGATAATATGCTAACTTGTCACAACACATCAGTCCTCTCTTTGCCATGCTGAGTTACATTTCAGTGTTTCTGTGAAATACTGTTTCACACTTCTCGAAACAACAGAGCAATTGAGAAGATGGATTATGGGTTTGAGAGGATGCTGTACAACAACTTTGATAATATCCCATTCTCGAACCACAGCAGTGTAAACGAGCAGCTTGGAACTGCATGTGCCTACCTATCTAATTGAAAGGTGGGCTATCACAATCCTTAAAGACCCATAAGCGTTTATCGGTTTAAAAAGCTGTGAGTTCATTGCACCAAACAAAGTTGGTGATAGCGAACATATTTTTCTTTAATCGTAGGCCACATGGAGAAATGTCTTTCAAAAAAACCGGCAAGTTCAAAAGCGAACTCTTATGCAGCGGTTCCTGTTTTGTCCAAATGAATACGCAAATGAATGTGAACGGAAACGTACAGATGTCCTACAATAAAATTACGATGAAATAAACATTTTTCTGGATTCACTGAGTGCATAGAACAAATATAGCAGTATGCAAAGGTTGAACGCGATGCTTCCATTCATTTCACATTTCATGACACTGTGACCAGAATCGACATGAAAAAGGCACCAAGTCCAGCCATTATTCCACCAAAAAGCCATTCCCCCATGAATGGCAATGGGATCGTTTTGTCCAACTCCGGCTTGTGAAAGGCCGCGTAACCAATTGTTATCATTAGTGCTGTAGATAATTCGAAACAAATGAAATGAGCAGTGTCTGAATTTTGAATGGTATTGACGGATTTATATACTTCCTCGAGCAGGTGACAGAATTTAAAATGGAAATAAGTGAAGACTTTTTAAACCGCAAAGATATTTTGTTGGTTTATTTCAAGCGTGGTATGGTTATTACTAACTTGCAATAGTAGTTTAAAACAAACGACGTCTTCAGTAGTACTGAGACTCTGTAGCAGGTAACTAACTTTTTAAGCACGTCACTCTAACTGGTCTAATTTTGCTCCTACCATGCAAATGGATACTAGACAGTTTATTAGACCAACTCCAAAATCATTTGGTCAAGTTTCTAAGGGGAGACCAGTTAGTTCCCTTTAGTAGGCTCAACTACACAAGTGTGAAATAAGTGAGCTGGGAGACCATTTCTTCATTTAGGCGTGATGTTTCTGCAGTTGGTTTGACACCCAGGTTTTCAGTAACTGAATCGAAGGGGTTTGGTAGATACGGGACATTTCTAATTGACTCAGTTCCACCAACACTGAATTAATATGAATCATTTTGATTACTGATGAGTAGTAGGGAATTTGTTTTTCATATAGATTGAACATCACCCACAATTGATCGCAGCTGTCGCATTCCCATAGACTTCCAGTCGGCCCCTTTCGAAAAGAAGCACTAGACTCGAGTTTCGCTCTCATTAGAGCTCGTCAGTAGTGCATATCCTTGCCACTGCCGGGACTAGAACTCCGGCCATGCTTTCATGAGGCAACCGTGTTGACCGCTGTTATGTGTAGCAACTTACGAAAATATACAAAATGGTACTACCACCTTGCAAACCGGTCTTCTGATTTCGCTATTCAAATACTAATAATGAAAGCCTTACCGAAACACCCGGAAACCTACACGATAAGCTTAGCATTGGAAACAATGATCAAGGCACAAATTGGTGCTCCGGTCGATGACAACAGTCTTTGTGTAGATTTTAAAGCCCAACTGTATGATGGGTTACTTGTGACTTGACGACTCCATTAAAGTAAGTCCAACTCCAAGTTAACTGAAAACGAAGATCTCTAATACCATTACCGAGTCATGTCGTGTTAAATCGCCCCGCACGGGTAAGCAGAACACGGTTGGTAAGCCACCAAGTACAGAATGTATTGATTGGTTCGATGGTACAGGTATATAAGAGATGAATAACCAAAAGCAAACGATCAATAACCAACTGACGAATCGGTAAGCATTTGTACACGTGATTGGTTAGTTTGTAGCGTGACTTATCTGGCATAATTTAGGACGTCATTGCGTGGGCGTGTAAGCACATGACTGTCTCCGATTCTGACCCAACATGTCGTCACAACAAAAGCCAGCCTATGAACACATCGTTCCTTCGTGGATCGTTGAATCAAACAGACAGCAAATAATGCTATAGTCAGTTAAAGACGCGGGAGATGTCATCAATCTAGGCGATAATGAATAAGAAGTATATTTACAGACGTCTCTGTTAACAGCGCCGAATTACCCTTTCAAGCTAGAAACCAACCTAATAAATGCAGCTCATGTGTTTCTTGAAGTCCTCCTCACCAATGCAATAGCCGTGGAATTACTGATACTTCCTTATACCTAGACGTCGCAAAAGCATGGTCTACGCCAATCTATGCTCTCGAGAGAAATTTGTTCGGTGCTTGCAACTTCCGTGGCCACACAGGAATCACATCCGATCTGAC
>LOND01003307.1:7137-22363 GCA_014220965.1 Paragonimus kellicotti | reverse complement strand
TGAACGGTTCATTTCTCGTGTAAAAGTGTTCGACGGAAATGCATCATGTGAACTGGTCGTAACCTTGTTTCTCCAGAGGTGTCCGAGAACTTGATAATTACATAAGTGTTTTGCATCGTTTAGGCTGTTTTAAGAGAAGCTGAACTGATGATTACCCTGTCCAGACTGTTCGAACTGCGAAACAATCAGTCTGTTGGTAAACGTTCTTCACATGAACAAAACTGACGCAGAAGTAATGTGTGATTATTCACTAGAATTCGTTAGAAGTGAACTAAGAGTTTCGACATTTTTGCATTTCACTAATTATGTTCACCAACTAATCAGTTCTTATCTTTCATTGAGAAGAGAAGGAAGTCGATAGTGGTTAATTCAGGACTGGTGGTAGCACGTTAGTGACCTCGATTATTATGCAAAGGCGTACCGGATGGAATCCTGATTATATCAGCAGGTCTTTCTCGGGTTCGATCATCCTGATATTATGTCCCCGAATGCATCGTACAGAATAAAACACCTTGAAGCTTAAAAGATGAACAAATACTACACTTATTCCTTTCTTCGATAAACAGTTAAGGTGGAGTCAGCGGTCGGTCATGGAAGAAGTCGACCAGCCATTTGGCCAGTCAATTATAACTCACCCCACAGTTGTCCTTGGTTGAGATCACACACGTGCAGACCATGCTCTAGTTTCGTCCAAACCGAAATTCACATTCACTCGTAGCTTGCACCACGTTCGTTCACCCTCAGCCACGTGACAGCACATTCACCGGAACGTGACTTGTTTCAAGCAAACGAATCACATGTCAGCCTGCGTTTGGTGCAACACATGTTCACAGAACTGTCCTAATTCTGTTCTCTTCCATACTGTATGAATATATCGTGTTGCATCGTATTTGCCTAGCACTGTTAATGCATCACTGCGTTTGTAGTCAGACGCTATTTATTGTTACAACTTTATGCTGTGCTTTACTACATGGTACTTGTATGAATTTATTTTTCCTGATATTATTAAAGAGATAATGGGTAGTTCCGTTAGGTATTAACCTTTGTCAGTCCGTTAAACTTTCAAGCATCAGTGAACCTTACACAACTGGCTCGTTATCCTAAGTGTAGTTCTTAAACTGAGGAACAGAGTTTCCAAATACTTCCAGTGTGTGGTATTTTTAGCCAATTTCCTGGAAGTTGTCACGATGGGGCATAGATTCAGCTGGTGATAAGAATAACCTGACCGTTCTGGTCCTAGTGACCACCAAAGCGGTTGTGCACAGTAGTCCCAACCTTTGGATCTCGTCAACATCACGAATGCCAGGTCATCGAGGATGAAGGGTTAACGCCCGACTAATAGACATTACGGAGTTGTAGTCCGGTCCACGGTTTATTGTCGTACTTGACACTGTTACGGCTGTGCTAGATACAGGCAGATGCTTATCACATTTCTGGGACCGAGTACTAACGAAGCCTCTCTAAACCCCTTCGATGACAGCATCCGAAGTACATTAGTTTTGAGATCAACCGGAAATTATCAATTTCAACCCATGACAGATAAAATACAACTTTATCCAATCGGCCTATTAACTGTCTACCGGCCAGTTTTGCTATAATGGGCAAAATCCATCTCAACAAACATGCAAACCGTTAGTGTTATTCTGTGAAGTACAATAATTTAAATTCTGAAGTTGCCAAACGAACGTAACGAACGTTTACGTAAAGCTTTCTGAAATCAGGTAGATACTTACCGACGATGATACCTTGATAAGTAATGGCAGCTCCCATGGCGCAAAGCAGGCCGACTGCACACGACGCCATCAAAACTCCTTTCCCCAACAGATTCATGTGTTGTTCTTCCTACAAACATTTAGTTAATTCTACGACAGGCACCACGTTTAAACTTCGACAAACTCACCAGTGAGCAGAGTGGTGAAATGTTCAACGCAAGGTTTTAGTTAAACATGGAATCCTTTCATGCTTGATAGATTGAATTGTCGCAATGAAATTCACCTGGTACTTGATCTGAAGCACACCTGCTACGGTATACAATAGGGTTAAACTAGACAAAACACTCTAGCAGCTGAATAAAAAAGTGACACGTGCACATCTTTATCAACACGAACTAAAAGCTGTCTGCCGTCGTTTATAATACATATTCGCTCGTTCCGTACAACAAAACTTAGCAACCGAATAAAATGAGTCATTCAGACTCATTTATGGATGGAAAGAGAAGTTCGTGAGGCAGGGCCACAGTCAAACGGTTATGTGGCAGCGATCACGACGCAACACCTATTCAAACACTTCGTTTAATCTGAGAAGAGAACAAACAGGAATTTAGGTTCACTCAAAAGTGACCTATATTCATCATCTTTGGCCGTAGTTTGCGGTTGTGCTAAAGTTCCTCTCGCTGACGTCTTAATTTGCTTTATGCTTATTGAGTAAACCATTAAATTCAACGTGTTTGCAAATTCATCGCTTCTGTCATTACAACCATCTGAAATGCGTTAGCACAAGTCTGGGGAATCCTGGGTGTAAGAACCATCCGCTTGGCGAGCTAGGGTTAAGATACGTGAAGTTAAGCAGATAATAATTCTAGCAAAGCTATAGCAACTTCGACCTTCAACCGGTATCGTACACACTACAGGCTGCTAATTGTTCAACGATTCCAACATACGATGAGAAGCTACTCACTCTGGATCTCGGCCTTAGACGTCAGTTTCCCTGGAGATTTACGGTGGCAGGTGTACAACACCCGATCATTGGGTTGATTTCTCAGCATGCTTTGGACTTATGGTAAACGTCGATAGTAGGAAATCGATCAATAGCATGACCAACTTGTGCGTACAAGGTAAAACCACATTAGTCAGTTTGACTGAACTGCAGTCGGTCTTACCAGATAACGACTTTGCAGCCATCCTTCGACAATTTCCACAACTTATCAATCCGTCTAATCTAACGTCATCGCCTAAACACGATGTTTTTCACCACATCGTCAACAAAAGCCGACCTACATTCGCAAGACCCAGACGTTTGCTATCGCACAAACCCAGTGGCTAAAGCGGAGGTTGAACACTTCATACGACTCGGCGTTATCCAGCTTTCAAATAGCCCATGAGCCTCACCTCTTCATAGGGTTCCAAAATGATTGACAGGTGACTAGAGCCTCTGTGGCGATTAACGCGCCCTGAACAACGTCACCGTCCCAGATCGATACCCTATCCCTCCATTCACGACTTCTCAATTGGGTTGAACGGGAAGACTATCTTCTCCAAGACAGATTTGGTTCGAGCTTACCATCAAATCCCCGTGGCCGCAGAGGACGTCCCAAAGACCGCAATTACACCCTTTTTGGACTCTACGAACTTATCCGCATGCCACTTGATTTATGGAGTGCCGCACGGACTTTCCAAAGATTTAGGGATCAAATGCTTCGTGGTCTTGATTTTGTGTGCGTTCAGATTGACGACGTCTTCGCCACGAGTGGAGACATTCAGCAGCACGAGCCACATCTTTGTCAGCTTTTCGGACGTTTTAGACAACACGTTGTTACGCTAAACCCTACAAAGAATAGTGTGTAACAAGAGGACAGAAAGGTAACAGACTCTACAGTCCGAAATTACAAAACCAAAGTACGACCAACTGAGACTCATTCAAGCAACTCCCGGGTCGTTTTTTAAAACTACGGCAGAATCAAACAGTCTGTTGGGACCAAGAAGATAAATTAATGTGGTTCTAATTAGGAGCAACACTGATTCCAGTATGTAATCAGATAGGGTACATATGTAAATTTTGAAGACACACAAATTCAATACAAGGAACGGAATCTATCCTGGATAAACATGCACTTACCTAAGGAGCCGTTCTTTAAAACGTTGATATGTTTCTTTGTCACTGGATATCAGACTGGCATCCCCGTTTACCGTGAACACAGTTTGCCTCATTGTACACAAATCACGTGTAGCTACTATTGATAGATTGATTCAAAATCAGTCATTCACGTGCAGTAGACAGATTACGTTAGTACAAGGTACATTTGCTAACATGCGTCCTCATAATTATTAGCACATAAAACTTTTTGCATTAGACAGGAACATTTCACGTAAACCTTCCCGTGTTTTGTTAGCGAGTTATAATTTCTTCATTGACAAGCAGTTTGGCTGATTTTATAGTTTGGAAGAGGTCCCACTGTAAAAAAATCTGGACTTTGGCCTGGTGAGTACGTGAACCAGACGTATGTATGTGTCGACTCATAGCTCAGCTGACGGAGCGGTTTCAACGTTGGGGGATGCTATTTCTGCCGGCGGTTCGAATCAAACGGAAGTTTAAACTTTTCACAATGAGGTTTCCTCAAGTTTAGGTTTTGTTTTCTTTGCAAATGGTTTACTTTTCGTCATGGATACATCATTTTAGTACACTGTGCAGTCTGATATAATTTACTTGAACTTGCTTTGGCTGAGTCACCAGCAGCTTCTAACTTCAGACATTGTTCAATCGCATTTCATCCGGTTGTCGTCGGGCAGCACAATCTGCTTTGGGCGCAAATTGTATTGTTTTTGGTTAAATAGTCAAGGTCCATAGGCAGTTTACACCAACTATCCCCTAGTATTGCTGCACATGTTTATGCTGCTGCCCGCATTTTGCAACTAACGACCAGTGTGCTATACAGAATCAATCTCACAGTTTGCGTTAAGCAGGCAGTGGTGCCACAAAGCCGATATTCTATAGAAGTCTGAAAACATTAGTCACATCTCAGATGTCTCCCAATTTGATAAGCGTTTAGGAGACTGTCAACTGGTCTACTCACCTAAGTACAACAAGTGCGTAGATGCGTCGAAAACTAAGCAGATTGTAAGGCAAAATTTACACTAGTTTTGCATCTTCAGTCGCTAGTCATCAACTAACTGATGACTTGATTGAGAGATTGTTGGTCCTGGCGTAAAGAATCATTCACATTTGCTGGCAATGGTGTTACCACCCGCTCATAACTTTGCATTAGGGCTCCATCCTTTGGCTTTTTTTCTTGTATCATCCGGACACAAGCTAATATTGTTTTTCTTCCAATGACAGCATAATAATAACAGCAGCACTCCCCATTCTGAGAAACGGGATAATTAGATAGAACTCACCACCTTAAATCTAGTTCTATTCACGAATCATGCCATAAACCCAAATAGTGCTACCTCAATGACCCCAACTGAAGCAGGAATCAGTTTTCAAATTAAAACGCCTTGCTACATTCGCTTATGATCAATGTTCGAGTTTCCCGAACACCTCGAAGGATGATGAAGTTGACTTCACCCGACGATCGCAAGATCAGGTCTTTTCAACCAAGTTACTATTGAACTTGCTGACCACATTATGCACTGATAGCTAGTTGAGACTTTGGTTGAAGTTGAACAATACCCACTCATTATATGGATGACGTTTCAGTTTTCGAGAAGATAATGTGCTAGATTGTATCTGAATGTATTAACTCCTGTCAACTATGAGTGGTGTTCCTTTTTTTCGACTTAACCTTGGGATGTTTGTGTATACCTCCAATATCCTTTGTAACGACGATTCTGCAGTCAACGTTGTTGATTTGCTGCCATACTATCCTATACATAATAAAACAGATTGCAACAAAATATAAAAACAATTGTTCCATGTTTCTAAACGAGAACGGAGGACACGAACTGAAGATATAACACCCATAAGGTCCATAAGTGATGTGGCTCACGCTTTCAAGACAAATGCATCCATGACTTTTAAGCAGTATGTAATAGGATGCATGCAAGTCAGTACGACAGGAGTTACACTAATAATTGTGTAGCAGTCTCATTACTGTGTAACTGCGTCGCTTCATTGATCCATAGCTAAGTCAGTCAAACATTGATGTCATTCACACCAGTGCACCCGATTAGCCACGAAATCTGCTAACGTCTGTGGGTTGGAAGTGTAGGTTTTTCATTCTTACTTGGTTATCACGTCACAATGTACGTAAATTACATAAGATCAAAGTTCAAAAGAGAGTCTTGTCCAAACCAATCACATCGAAACAAGCATCGAAACATCGAAGTCAGTCCCAATGGAGGAAAGAGAGTGAAAAGACACTAAACACAATGGGTAATAAATGAAAAAGAAATAAATAGGAAAAAAGGTTAGAAAATTCAGAGGTGGTTCCTCGCAGAATTCTGACCTGTACAGAACTACTGGACATAAAGGTGCCTGGTACCTAATGAACGATAATCAGTACAACCAACGCAGTACCCAAGCGGCAGAGATAGCTGGAATCCTGGATCCGAAGGCGGAAGGGCGTGGTGCGCTTCAACCGATCGATGAAATGGATATGGAAAACGTAAGACTATTATCAAGTCATGTAAAACCAGCCTTCTTAACAATCAGTAGGAAAATCAACATGTAGCATACCAAATATTGAGACAAAAGCATAATTCATTTGAAAATAACACAAATTTTAGGTATATATGTTGATTGGAGAAATTACAGCTGAGCATAAAATACAAAAGAACCATGTCAACCACTGAAAGAGCTATGCCTTTGTTAGGATACAAACAACCCGTGATAAACAGGCAAATTAAATTACATAACCTGCACCTCACTCGTGCTTGCAAACAGGGTCTGCATTTCCAACATATCTCTTGCAGTTGTGTATGGTGGTGCATGTATGTCGCTAAATGGAAGGTCCATGTAAATGTGAAAACTGTAGTGCATCGTCAGTGTTGTTCAACCCATACTAACGGAAATGGGGCGAATTGTTTTGGAATGGTTCCATTGTGTATAGCATATTTACCCGGTTCTTTTGACCTCCACAAGTGTGCATCCCCTTAACGACCACACGTCAGTGGTCACATACTACTAGTTGCCTCGCCAATTTAAACAAAACGATGAAATTGGTCTGGTCGAGTTTAAAAGATTATGAGAAATTGATTCCCGAGTTCACGTTTCTTAAACAATGGGCTGAGAATCTTGTAATAGAAACAATATTCACAGATTGAAGGAAGTAACAGGAATATCTGACTTTCTTACTACCCACACTGCTAGAGAAGCACAATGTTGGTTTTGATCAAACTCAAGTGATTTCTAATGTCCAGCTTACCCCGCAGGTGGCTGCAGTGCTGGAACTCTTGTCATTCACATCCAACACTCGAACTTCACCTACAGTGGTGTGTAGTGTGACATGGATTGGCAAATAACGTGACACAGTTGTTCTTCATCTGCATCTGTCTCACCACACCTGAAAGCCGTTTCCAACGCAAAACAGACTGACCCATCCTAGGTCCACTCCACGTGACACATATTTCGTCGTGAATGTGATGTCGATTGTAACAAGACTTTTGTTGATCAGCTCAGAAGTTCAACTACGTGGTGAGTTTCTTTGAACGGTTCGGATAAATAGGTCTTCCGATTTTGGCTTACGCAGAGAAAGCCTAAATATAATTTATACGGCACGTAAAGTTTATCTCGTGCGGTCTTATCACACTCGCGACTGCAATATCGATTTTATTACTAACTCAGTTGGATGATGTATCGTGGTTAGTTTGAATTAGCGCCCTTTGATTTAAAGTAAAAAATAACCCCATTCAACATAGTTATGAATCCGTATTAATATTTGCAATAGGTAATGTGCACTTTAAAATCCAAAATGTACACCAATATCGTGATAGCAAAGCATTGAAGACAAAATCAAAGGTAGCTTACTTTATTACTGTACAAACAATCGCATCGCACGCCTTTATAATGGGGTGGTTCAATTTGTACATCAATGATTAGGTGGATAGTGCGTACGACAACGTTTGAGGGAGTAGTATGAAAAGTGATTTGTTACGGTATAAAGACCAACCTGAAGACGCTGCGGTTTCTCTCAATGGTCAGTTGACTAATAACGTTCCTTCCGTCAAACCTAAGGATGCACGTAACAAAACATACTAAATTTGCTCTTGGGTTTGCTAAGATCCGCCTACTGGACGTTTTGAACTAAAGTACTTGTCACATATTGCTGAAACTAATAACGAGTGTCATCGACAACTTGTAGTAAGTTGTTAATAAGCCATCTCAACTACATGATGTCTATTTTGTCTGCTAGGTGGCCATCGTTCGAGATATCAAGATGAGTTGGCAAGAGTCTGTAAACTGTGGTGAATATGCCAAGTTGATTTTGCACGCAGTAAAATCACCCGTATTAAGCAAGTTAAAAGGACTATTTAGACGTGAGAAATTGTCCAAAAGATTGAGAAGAACATAGCCATCGGAATGTCTACATTGATGCATACGGTAGATGACACACACAAGAACTGTATTTTATTTACGTGGTTCTAATGGAATCTAAAAAGCATCAAATTTATCTGAAGAAACAAGTCTCACAATAACTGTAGTAATTGAATGAGTTCAGTGGGGAACGGGTTCGTTATGTCGGTTAATGATCTAGGGACATTCAGTTAATTTACTCCCACACCAATGTATTTTGACTTTTAATTCTAATTATTTCTTTATAATTTCAATGTTGAACATTCAGCCTTCTACAAAGGGGGATAGTAGTTCGTGACATCTGATAAACTTGAATGCGTGCCACATCATCTTAAAGATACTAAAGAGACTGCACACTAACCGCGAGTAATACTTAATCAAATCATTGAATTCCACACAGTGTAAAATTTTTAGTTTCAGCTTTTGGATAAAGCTTATTGAAGCCACTTCTCAAAAATTAATAAGCAAGTGATAACTGCAAAACTGTCTGCAAATCTAAAACTTCCAACTGTTTACAAATTTCTAGTAATTTTCACCGTTTTCTTATTCCGTTGGCAGTGTGACCTGGAACAAAGACGCAGTTAACAGTTTCCTAAGTTGGATGAGAACGCACTTGCACCACGCGGCTTGTCTGCAGACAAAACAAATGCATAGGTGTATTCCAACAGCTCATCCAGTCATCCACATAACCTTGGCTCCGACACTTAGTATGAGTATTTATGATCATTCCTGTCGCTGTGCGTCAGTTTGAGAAGTGTACTGGACATACTGTTTCTTTTACCAAGCACTGTACACTTAGTTGAGAAAAGCGTTTTTTGCTGCGCCTAACATCAAAATCACAAAATCTAGATCACAACAAGGACATCACCAGTATTATTTGTGTTGTTCGAGTAAGCTGTTTACGACTAAGAAACAAGGTAAATATTCAACTGAACATTGTTTACTTAACAGGCTACCCACTCCTAGAATTTGCAGAGTTGGTGCGGACGTACACATAGATGTTGGCTAAAAATAACTCATTGATCCGCTTCGACTACTGAACCAACGGTTAAGGCAGAAATGCACGAGTGGTTAATCAATACCGAATTGGTGTTGGCTGGTTGGACATTTTCCGTTTCGCTACCTCGGTCAACCACAGACCACAACATGGATGGCGAATTTGGGCACGTTGTTTGTTGGGACGGAATTCAAAAAGGGTTTTGTTTCGAGTACTGTGATTCAACTTTCGTCTGCTTTATTCATGAAAACGTATAAAAGATAACGCATTATAAAAAGTGTCACTTTTCGTGTTGTCATCACCATGACAATGTTAATAACGGTTAATGGACCCCATGCAGTGTCATTATCTATTGGTACAGTAAATTTATAGTTTTGCCAATTTGCTTTCCGTCACTTCTAGACAGACGGTAGTTATCTGTGACAAGTTTTCCAAAGACGTTTTACAACCATCAACAACGTCCTAAACTAGCAGACCACTTCATCTCATATATCTGGAGAGTTTAAAAGAATCGTACACAAAATGAGGCTGAATATTTACTTACAACATGATGGTATCAAATCCATACTGACAGTAAACCAAAGCTAAAATGCTGCCAAAAAGATTGATATTCCCTACAAGGAGGATTGGAAACAAACAGCAAAAATTGTACGCTTCATAGGAACAAAATTTCTAGCATCCGATGAACTCAAAACCAACTGGATTTGTGTATTCGTGAAGCTCTGTAAAATAGCACTCGTGACTCTACTAACTAAACGCTGTTTCTTTAGAGTCACGATCATTAAGCTGTGAAAATATTGGGAATGATGACTTAATGTACAGCGTGTAACGTCAAGTACAAGTCTGTACAAGTTAACAGAAAGTAGTACACAGTACATGCGAGTGCATATTTAAACCAATCAATCCACTGCGCCCACAGGCCTGTGCGCACTGGGACTAATATGACAAACAGATCTTCCAAAGCACACGCAATATTCCAATAATCCAGATATTTTGGTAACCAATTCTCCCAGCTTGTCGATAAATTGAACTTTCTAGGAAAAATCCAGGAGAATATGCACAGTAATCATACTCGAGAATGGATATTTTGATTGTAAAGTGGTCTCTTCAGCTATTGTCTAAAATGAAACCACTGGCGCTTAAATGAATAACCACTGTTTGTATAACTCAGTCTGAAGATTTTGAAACACATTACGTTAATATGTACACAGTTTTCTTGGTTTCAGACAAGTCCGTAATTTCATGATGTGCTGAAAACTTAACCAAAAACAGCGGTTTTTTGCATGTCAGCAATTAACCAAACGGCAGGAACTACTTAGGTAAGCGTGAAACTTCGTAAGTGATGTGTCGACAGCATAACATCCCTCGTGGACATTAGGAAGTAGTCAGTATTTTGAAGTCTCGTCACTGTAATGTGTCGGTGACCGGCGAGCCTGATTGCGGTAACATGTACCAATCTTGAATAACCTCCAGCTTAAATTATGGGAGCTAATTCAATGTTTGGTCTACTGGGGGATAATATGAATGAAACAGCAACGTAACATGGTGAGCTTCACTCCATCTACCAAAAAATAGACCTTGGTGAAAGGCCTTTCCGTTGTCCTTAAGCCACCAGCCTCCTGATAAAATTGACGAAAAGGAAGAGAGAACGTTGATCAAAACGTTACTAATAAAGTAAAAACAAAAGGCTGACAGCCAACCGGTAAACAATAGAAATCAACCTGTTGCTTTGGGTAGCACAATTAGAAACACATCGATTGGTGCTAAATTGCTTAAATCCACTGAGAGGTGCAAATCAACCAATATCATCCGTACATTGAAGCATTTCTATGTTGTCTGCTTCTGTCAAACAATATTTAGAGTTACTGGTTTATTCACATGGGTTTTCACTACACTCAAAAGTAGTAGAAACCACCGACTGTTTAAATCAACGGAAGTTCTGTAGACCCATGAAAATTAGTCGCAGCTCCGTTTGCGAAAACTGAACCCAGCCAAACTGAGATTTACAAATGATTCTAGTAAATATTACAAGCTTGTGTTCATTTTCGATCGTCATTAGCTTAAATTAACAGGACTGGAGATACTATTGTTTTTATACCACTTACACGCGTTATGTTATTGAAATTACAGCGAATTATTCTGGCATTCTATTGAATGAGGTGTTTGGGAAATAATCTTGAGATGAACGAACCTACCCAATCTCAAGCTATTTTCGAAAACCCTCTCCAAATCGAAAGTAATAGGGCGTTTTCCGTTTTGATGTCCCTCGTCAGTCAAGGTAACGATGGACAGTTTTCGAGAAGATGCCTCCGTTAAAAGGACTGTCTATAAGAAATCCTACGTGGTCCGGCCAATACTTAAACTTCAGCAGCTTCACACCGGTCCAAAATAAACGAACATTGGTAAATACTCTGTTCGCACGAGCAAGGCGAATCTGTTTGCACGATGGATTTGCGGAACACCTGGACCTGAATACTCGTGTCCTACAATCGAATGGTCACCCCAGAAGGTTCATAGATAGGCACAGTAGACAAAAGGTACCACCCGAAGAGGTGGTCACAGTAGAAGCAAAAGATGGTTTACATAGAGCTGTCTCTTAATACTGATTATATGATGCATCAAACAACACAACTGTTGTGGAATTCAATAAAGCGAACATTCAATGCAGCTGAACTCCGTTTACTCGCTCCGACTCAAAAGTTACCAATGCCCTCAATCAAAGGAGACCAGCCTATCGGTGCCACCTCACATCGTGTTTACCAATTTATATATAACTACGGAGAAAGTTACATAAACAGAACCGAGAGATGCTTGAACTCCAGAGTGAAGGAACATTTACCCAAATGGATGCAGAATTCCGCGCAACCAGAGTAGGACAATGGTTGTTGAAACGCGTAACCAGTCAGTTTCCTCAATCACTAGACATGTCCTGATTACTGGTCATGTTGTCGATCCATCTTGTGCATTCAGAATCATGTTGCGGCATTCTTATCTACAATACTTACGGTTTGCAGAAGCAGTCGCAATCAACCAGCGGAAGCCAGGTCTCTTTGTTCAGAAACTGTTCGTGAATTTGACTCTTTCCTGCTTGTATTTACCAGTTATCTTGTTCTAACTGCCGGGCTCAAACTGTTCGAACTGTTCCCAAGTTTCGATGGTTCAGACAGGTGGAATCGACTAATCCTCGGTCAATAGATATTGATACCCACTCCTAATTGATTGGTTTAATGTTTGAGGGCAAGCAATTCAACGTCTTCGGCTAATAGTTACCTGTCGTCTGCACGACCAGAGGTTTATCTGTGTGTACCCATGACTACCACCCAACCTGAATCAACAGTGTAGATAATAGGAAAATTATTAGGTCGTCTGGGGCACATCTTGTTGATCCATGTCATATATTCAATCCGTCTGCTTGTTTTCATTTGATTTACCGAGTCAAAGACAGTTAGCCAACATCTGACCAGGTGTGAGAGAACCTTGTGCGGGCAGAAACGTCATGTTCAGTCTTTTCGGTTGCTATGGCCTACCAACCAAACCATGTCCGATCAAAGAGCAACAGTTCCGGTTACGTCACAACATTTATCTAACTGTGTTAAAACATTGTCTCTGTTTCTATCTGTAATGTGGTTGACTTTATTTGAACTCACTACTCGGTTTGTTCGTTGCGCTTCGACAAAATTTTTCCATACGAACGCTCCGTATTTAACCTGAGGGTGGATGACCGAAAATAAGTTTGTTCGCTCTATTGTGTATTTGGCTACATTATGTCCGTTGGTTTTCGTATTGATCGTTAACCTTCTAATGAGCAGTCATGGTCCACAAGGATACCATTTTCCTGAATAATAAACACTGAATTTGATCATTATAGTGTAATTTGTTGACGTCGCGGTTGTGTTAACTGTTTGCATGATTTTCCAGCTGAACTTAATGTAGTACAATATATAATCGTTAAAAATTTCATTGACATCTGAAGTTTTAGTGCAGTGGAGGTGAAGGGATAAATTGGGATTAATGTTGGTACATCATTTGAGGATTTCCCAGTGTATCACATTCTTTGAGAGTTTAAGTGAGCTAGTTAAACCAGAAAAAATATAGTATCGAACAACTTGGAGGATGTAACGATCGAACGACTACTTTGGAGCGCGTTATTGTGTGCCTCAAAAATTGTCGCAGCGCGAAATCCGCATGTAAATTGGGTTTTACTTGTTACTGAATATGTGTTCACAGGTGGTTTTGTAGGATCGTTAGGGGCAGACCGAGTAATGCAAGAAAAGTGAATGTTTCTTGTTAGGCGCACTAATAACACACTCATAGGCGACGCCAAACTATCGACAGTCCAAACAGTCTGAACAGTTTACTACTGGTTCATATTATTTGTGGTCCACTTGAACAATACGGTATTTCGACGGCACATACTCCGGGACGTTCGGGATGCACAATCAGTTGGTCGATTGATATCGCGTTGCATAGCCTGCGGTGGTTAGTCACGTACTTCGTATGCCAGCTAGGCGATTGTCGTACTACGCATTGTGTACTGAGGCCAGTAACAGTGGCAGCCAGATAACAACGTGGTCACGTAATATGTTGACGTTTACTGTCTCATTCAGCAGAGTGGGCAGGTGTCGTCTACCTGGTTATGGTACTGGGGATTACTCAGATCACTGAAGACAAACGCTATTGGAGACGGTGGTGTGTCACAGGCAATGGCTTACCTGCATTCACACCACTTCCAGTTCATCCACATAATCTTCTTTTATTAGTTTTGAAATAATTTCAGCAACGTTTCTTCTTCCGAGATATTCCACATCACTGTTAAGTTGAACGGCGGTCTGAGCCACAACACTTTCTGGTTAACCTCACGTCTGTTATGATGGATACTACTGACGACGACGAATGTTCGCAGTCTGTATCCATTTTCTGTCAACCCGGTGTGACTGCTCTTGAACAAGTATCTGTCCTTCAATCGCGTAAACTTACTCCATGCCCATTTGTTAGTTATAAAACGGTCTTACAGTATTCGCGATAAATTTGTTTTGTAGAGATTGACTTTATTCAGGAGCCAATTGGTGGGCTTGTTATTCACTGTACTGCCTGCTTTCTTTGGTAAACATGGAATCTTCTAGGAGTAGCCAGGGGTACTTTGTTCTGACGGGACAACTTTGTCTTCTTTCAATAGTTCGTCCTCGGAAGTTGATTAAAAAACGTGACGATCACATGCTTTTAATCAGTCATTATCGGGTCGAGACAGTTGTGTAGATTATTTGCGTGATGATGGACGGAGTGAAGTTTAGAATTGGTTGAACAACAAAACGCGCATAAAATCCCTGAGGATAATCGTTTATGGTTAGTAGCATTAGATGTAACCCAGTCAGGCGTTCCACATAGTTTACGACACTTCAGTCGACCAAATCAAACTGATCAGACAACACCACCATAATGACTTTTGTCGGGCTAAGAAATTACTATCTTTGTTCACATAAAAAGTTCGCTTAAGCCTTATAGTCACAATAATTAAAGATCGCACCGGCTGGTCTCGTAAGCACGTGTGCATCTCGCCTGAATTCGGTTTGTAAACTCCACCTTCATTCTCGTTTTTTGTTGACTTAGGTCATGGGTCGTTTCTAGAATTATGATCGATGACCATTTAAGCTTGTCTGTATGCGTTTTTAGTTTTTAGTCTTAAGTAATCAGACAACTCAGTCCATTTGGCTTCGTCCTAACATTTTCTAAAATTTTGTTGACCCTACGTTGAATCGTCGAAAGAACTTTTCCGTTACGTTGTTTCTTCAAAGATCAAGTTGGAACTTACCTAATATTACGCTTTCAGAAAAAGTTAACCATCAACCCCATTGAAGTGTATGGAATGCGATCGCACATTTATGTAAAAAGTGTGCAACAAGTTGACCATTTTAAATGGTTATCACTTTTGCACACCCGAGTCTGGTTCATCCAGTTGTATGCGTTTCTGGAAAATGGATTACTCATTTCTCAATTCACTTT
>LOND01003306.1:43876-54905 GCA_014220965.1 Paragonimus kellicotti | reverse complement strand
GGTTATGCGATGATCAGAGGAACATTATTTAATACAGAGAACGCCGATGAGAGAACAATATCGGAACAATGTACGTGTGTAAATCGAAATCGAAAGATACAGAAATAAAAAAGATTTTGGCGAGCAAACGTAAATTTAGGTGATCATCTGAACAACACTACAGCTAGCACATTTCTACTAGGCGAGCACAACCGGGCGCACGAGTGACAGTCAAATTATGAGATGAACTTCGGTGATTGTATTATTGTATTCCTTGCCATTTAAGAGTCTAATCTGGCCGGCTGTCTTTGTGCAGATGATGGTGATAGAGAACAGCTTCTCACGATACTACGGGGCGGAAACAAATACCACTCAAATGCCCTCATAGGTTTCTATCGAATGATAAAACGTAAAACGTGAAAAATGGAATTTCTCCATGAAAATGTATGACAAACGAGGATAGTTGTGATCGGAAACTACATTCATTCGGTTGAATAGGACAATATCGAGCGTTACATATCGTTAGGTAGTTGGCAAGAGGAGCTACGCAACAGCCCAAACTGCACCGAAGGCCGATCAGACTGATCAGACATTGCATAATTATGCACACTGTCGAGTAGAACAGTGAACAGAAGTAGGCAGTGCTGAGCCGGAGAGAACCAGATAGTTTGCGCATGGACCTCGCCGTTCGATCGATGCTCCGTTCTGGAGGTGCGGTCTTTTTTCGGTACCCATTGTCTGGGTTACCTCTGATGAATACCTGTTTGGGTTCGATACATCGGTTGTCACATAACCTATGATCACACGGTACCAGATTCCGGAACGTTTACGCAACAGAGTAGCGGAAATGGGTTACACGCAACCATTTCCGTTCGCGAAGGTCACCTAAAAGAAGCGGTACGGACTAACGGGTGTACTTACGTAAACGTACATCGCAAGGGGAGTGACAGCCATGTGCACGCTGCGCCCAGTACGTGTCCGGTAAACAATGCTAACTGCTTCTGTCTATTACACAGATCAATAGAGCAACCAATCGTGCGTATCTCCGACCAAGCTAAATCGATTCCAATGGATACAGACTGATACGTAGCTCCCTTTAACAACTATGTGACAATATGTCAAGTTCAATATTCAATCACATTTAGTTAGATAAACAAATCAACGTGGCGTTCCCTCGGGAATGTTCCCATTTGGCATGCATTCCTGAACTAAAAATAACACATTATCACCCGATAGCGAACAGGGAGAGTATTCCAGTAATAACCATCCCCGAATTACGTTACCGTGATACACTGTGCGTTCTAGGTCACAATCAGATTGGCCAATTTCGCGTGTGAGAACCTTATTGTGCGATTGACAAACTTCTCAAGGAATCAAGTGCAATCAGTTGGTCAATCGGTAATGTCTGAAACTGGGTGCATCGAACCGGAAATTTAGGGCATCAAAGTTGAAATCATCGACACGAAACCGGAAGTAAGCTGTAAAAAGGCACACCGATATCGAAGACAATCGACAATCTCACAGTGGTAGATATGAGTCCCGGTTGTCTCCTGTGCTCCCGGTTGAGTCATAGAGGCTTCACTGGAATCCCGAGCTACCCATATGTGACCGAGAACACCGGTCGGTGGCACACACTTAAAAGGAAACATACTTCGCAATTCGAATAAAGGTGTGTGAAAATTCGATTGGTGTTCAAAGTGTGTCAATCTAACTCGACGAACAGAAACTATCGAGTACTATTACATATACACAGCCCCAGCTGCGTGTCATCACCATCACGACCATCATCAAAGGCAGTAATGTATCAATGGTTCTCACTGACACTTGAATATCATACAACCCTAAAAAAAAAACAGCAAGCCATAGCTAGAAAAAAAGAACAGAGAGAGCTTAACTAGTAGAAAGCAACTATATCTGAAGCCGAACATCCTATAAGATGCCTATACCTTGAAACCAAACAACCGAGCTATACGCAAGAGTAAGGCGTCACCAGAAAGACAATTTCTTTAGGGTTTACCCTGCCAACCCCCGTCATTAAGTGCACTCTACTTCACAAACAACTCGGCCAAACAACGACAACATTCACGCCACTGAGCTCGATTAGCCGCCATCTCACCTAACGTCTCAAGCCACCGACTCTGTGAGTCGCGAGGGCCCCAGCCCAGGAGACGAACCCGACCTACAGTGGCCAACCCTTTCGTGAACGATTTCATTTCTCAACAGCAGGTCATTTCATCATCATCATCATAGACAGCAATACATCAGTGGTTCACACTGATGCTTGACTGCCACACAACCACGAAGAACAAAGGAAAAAAGAAACTTATATAAGAAAGAAGCGTTATTGGAATTGTCGAATACGCGTTACTGAGTGAATTACCCTGAATCGCCAGGAGCGATTATCACAAATAGTTGGCCAACCCGTTTACTCAACTGATTGCCTTCACACACTTCGAAGCAGATACCTCTTGGATCGTTGTGATCTGTCCCGGATAGTCTTTCATCCCAAGTGATGTTTGTACGTACCTGTAAAAATAACGTTCCACTTATTAACCTTGACCTTGTCTTTTTCCAGGCGAACGATTTTGTAAGCTAAGTTAAAATTTGTGAAGGTTTTAATCACAGCCATCTAATTTCAATCCGTGAATACTTCCCTCCTCAACTAGTTCACACCGTGTATCTCGTCAGTCGTTTTAACGACCGCTTCTTAAAAATCATACTCGACAATTTCATACCAAACGCTCAGTGTAGTCAACGGTACTCTCCAGAATATGTACCGGAAGTGGTTGGGTACTTCGTTTAATCATCCAGCTTGACGTACCAATCGGCTAGGCAGATGAACCTTTGTGAAGTACTTTTGATAGTTCTCATGGTATGTCATGTGGTGTCGACAGCGCGCAACGTTCTCCAATAACCACCTAGTATTTCCCTCGGCGGTAAAAAATCACCAGGTTCCCTTCGATCTGCTCCTGCGGTTCATCCAGGCTGTTGCGGCCAAGCTCTCTGGTTGTGTACGACAACAGTTTCATATTCGTAAGTCACCAGCGTCATTCACTAAAACTTGATCGTAAAACGTTACCGTTGGAATAGTGACAGTAGTTCCCTGATTAAGTTGAAATTTCACCGTCTGACTTTTGAGGGTCAAACTGGCGCAGACTGTTTTTCACATTCCACTGCGCTCCAAGTTGTGAATAACAAAGACTTCTCCGTCCTGACCGCGTCTCCTATGTTTAAGTGGGAACAACGGATGACTTGAATATTCATGGAACATTTCATGCAGCTTTTACCTCGGGCCTGGCACGTTTCCCTCCGCTTTGCGTCTTCTCTCCAAAAGCCGGCAAGACTGTTTCTGACTCAAATCTTATCGCTTTCCTTCTTTCCGAACGCTTGACACGTTTCCCATAGATTTGTGAGATCCTCGGTCAACTGTGGCACGCAACCGCCACACGCTGTGATATGCCGTCCATTTGATTTGGCCACGTAGGCCTCCGAACATTTTCCGTCTAGATTAATAAATCGACCTGGTTTTCTTCATGGTCAAAATGTAACGCCTCAATCAGCCGCAGAACTTTCTCTTCTGAATGCACCCGAGAACATTATTATTTGACAGGGTATCAGTCAGTTCTGCAACTGAATGAAGTGAGCGAAATCGTGCCATTTAGCCTTCCACATCATCACTTACGTGTAGTTATTGCATTCTCGTTCCATGCCTAGTGGTTCAGATAGTGGAATCGCTGCCTGGCTGTCGCAGACCGCTATCCCATTTGCTAGTTCCTTCTTGTTCTCTAGCATCAGGTTGTGTGGCCCTCCTTCGAAATCAAAAGAATATTTGACACCCATCATTGTGTACTGGTCTGGCGGAAATGATGAGTCCATCCATAATAAACATTCGGAGCTATTGATCATTCAGCACTTGTTTTCACCAACTGACTGCCTATTTGATCCCTATGGACAATGTGTCGTTGGTCATCCAATTTGTGATACAGAATTTGATCCAGTAATGTTGTCCGATTTTCTGTCATTTACATATTCTCACTAAATTTATGGTATTATCTGTTGTGTTGAAAATCACCAACAAATACTCATCACTGTCCAATCGTCCCACTGTTAAACCTACTGGTGCATGAATTTGCTGACTCACCTGCTGCAGCCTATTACCGGTTTCAGCCTCCATTACATCCGTTGCCATTGCTGGATCAGTACTAGGTGTGCAATATTTTGACAAGCAGCGTATTTCAATGACAAGTTTGGTGCCGGGTTTTTCTCTCAAGAACACCTTCTAGAAATAAGCCTTTCTGTCCTGGAATGATTTATACAATGCAACCAACTCAAGGGGAAAGACGTACTTCTCAATACCTCACAAAAAGTATCGTTGGAGGCTGAAGTAAACATTATGTCAGGTTTCCTGAAAGAAACCCGGTGTTTCAAAAGTTGATTGTAAGTATAAATACTAAGGTACGCAAGCCTATATGTAGCCAGCCTCTATGAATACCTTTAAAAAGATAAAACACGATCTACATCTGTGAAACCAATGTTTAGCAAACGACCGTCAGGATATCCACCAGTTTTGAGCCCTGATAGCTGTGATCAGTGTGTTCACAATTGTACTTACTCAGCTACAGTCACATTGTTGCTTAAAATTGTCTTATCGTCCTTTAAGTGGTATAGTGAGAAGGATTAAAATAGGAGAAAACGTTGAGTATTACTCAGGTGAATAGCGTTACTGTACTAACTGAGCTTGTCGGTTAGTGAATCTGTAACCACCTCACACCGAAAGCAGGCTGTCATAATAGGCTATCAGGAACAGTGGATACAATTAATTCATCAAAGGAAACAAATAGACACAGAGATTGTCACGAAACGTTGGAGTAGTGCTGTAAAAGTCATTTTGTGTTTCTCACTACCTGGATTGTGCTCTGCCCATGTGGTTGAAGGTTGCTGCAACACTGGGATCAAAATAATCAGAATACTCCTGGTTGGCAACAGTCACACTGTTCCTGTTGGTGGACAAGTAACCTTAGCGCAATGTGGACAACAAACAACAGTCCAGGAAGCTGGCATTACAACATATGGGTCCAACAACTTTCGACGAATAACGCAGAAGAAAGTTAATATCAGACACTTGGTACTTTTGGAAGTGCTTAGCAAGAAACTATTCATTTGTAAATATACTTTATTTAGGAATAGTACGTTGAGATCTTGACACCAAACTTCGTGAGACTCTGCCATTATAAACCCTGTCCCTCGTGCTATTCACAAGTTCACCTGTACATGGAGTGACACGTACTTTGGCTGAACGGACTGAAACTTGTGACAGAGAAAGGTGGAGCATATGTCAAAGAAGTTGGTGTAGATGATGGCTCGACGCGGATCGGCATCTCAACATCCGAACAGAAATCTTTGATCGCAAAACTCTTAATCGCAGTAGGACATGTCGTTGACCCCACCACTTCGGGTGTGGACCCATCAAATAATCGCAACCCCGTGAGGTAGATGCTTGTCGAGGCGTCGCTAATCAAGCGTCTTACACTGACTCTTGGTTGACAGAAGATGTTGACGCAGTCTGTCTTACTGCCACATCCTGAAACCATGTAATTCATCCTGGCATGCCCATGTGAAGTTCATTCGGTTAACTGATTTTTCGTTATGCCTTAACCGCATATAACTGAATGTTTTATGTAATCGATTGCTGAAAATAAACAGATTGCCCCCATGTCATTTTGTCAAAATGATGAATTAGATAAAAGAAACACAGTATTTCAAAGTTCTTGTGAAGTTGTCCGACTGAATGTAGCGCACTTACATCGTCAAGGTTAAATGAGTTTGGAATGGCCCATTTTCAAGAAAAACATGGTTTTTCTACCCGGATGATATTATCGCGATATGCAGTTGTGAATGAGGCAAACTATACAACAAACCTGATGAATGGGACGGTCACAACGAACTACCTAAGAGTGAGAGGGGAATATTACAAGATTACGAAAGACACTACTGTAGTACTTGTGCACTTACGTTCAGTTCATTTGGAGGAATGTAGTTTCCAGTTAGGTGGCGGGTATCGATGTGAGCTGTTCACAGGCTTTCATTCTTCAAGAGCCAAAGCAAATGGGAAAACGTTAACATTATAAGCTGAAATATTTTTAGGCTTTATTTGGAAAAGGGCAATGGGTACAGTAACGCCAAAGTAGAATGGTGTCTTGATGATCCCCACAATTTGATGGGTGACACTTACAATGAATTCAACGAGAGATGATAAGCGTACTGCTCCAAGTCGTTTCAAACGTGTATTGATATTACTAAAAACCAGGAAGTAAAGCCTCTGCTTTGAGCTTGTCACTGAGACAATCCAGAACGCTTCAGACAATTTTTCCCATCCGACATTGAAAGAAACGAAGCTCGTATTTCACTTTGAATGATTCGATCGCTCCCATGCGATGAAGCTAGTTGCCAATAATTCAGGTGTTTCAATACTTCAAAGTAATAACTGTGATGGTGAAGTGTTGGAGTATTTCCATTCAATGACTGTACTGCACAATATTGCCTTTCGTTCTTTCAGAGAGTTCATAACACACGAATAACATTTCCGCCAAACTTAACTACAAGATGCATGGTGTACTTCGCATATGATTGCATCATTGCTCGTCAAACTGGGAGCTCTTCGTCACGACAACGTAAAGTGAACTTCCAGTTTTCACGCTAAATAACAGACTCTACACATGGTTTAACTACATACAGTGTTTTCGGTCTTACCAAAATAACCGTTCCGGTCACAAATGAAATATTTCTAAAGCTCTTACGATGTGCCTGTATTGAGCAAGCATTTATGCAATGGATGAACCAAAAAATTGATAGCTTGTACAACACTGTTTCGGAGACAGACGAATTACCTATTGTAGTCTTTAGGGGGTGGTTTGTGCTTTCTACTAGTTGTCTTTCTCGGGAGCCCACTTCCTTTGTAGCCGTTTGGTCCGTACTTGTTCTTTTATTACGTTTATTCTCAATGTTCTTTTTCTCGTCGCCTTCAGTCTGTGAGAACCCACCGTCTTACTGACTGGTCAAATACGATTCGGCTAAGCCCTAATTAGTTCCAGATTGCGATTAATGAATAAAATCAGACGAATTACTCGCTTAAATAGATTAACTGCGATCCCAAAATTGATAAAGAATGTAATCAATGTAAGTTGGGGATTACAAAACTGAGTCAGATGGAATACACACACTAGAGTTATAACGTCATAGACCTTTGTGATGAGCCATCAGTAGTGCCCATCCAGATGTACCACTAGCCCTCACCTATAAATACTTCTTTTCCGTAAGGTTTGCTTTTGATGGAAGGGAGGAAACTTTTGCATAAAAGATAATTGTGAGATACTGTGGTTACGCGTTTCCATCTGATCAACTCTCAAAACCGTTCAGCTGTACAATATTGAGTCCATTTTATGACCACTCATTTTCGTTGGTTGCTTTCAAACACAGCGACGTGTTAAAACGATGCATTCAACTTGTGAGTTGGACCCACTGTATTTCATGAGGTTCACTGTCGGTGGGAAAGCTAAGCACTTGAGCCATAACTGTTTTGCCACAAAATAAGGTTGTACTCTGATTGATCAGCCATTCTTCTAGACCCAATACATTGCTGAGCCTATGGAAGTTATAATTCAGCACGTTGGCTGATGAGTTCGAACGACTAGTGGTGCTGATTTTGACTCAACGCATTGTACCGTGCATCAGAAAGACGAATGCGTACGGCTGGTCTGAAGTTGATTGTGTCTGCTATTTTTCATTCAGAAATTTTTGCCATCCCACTATTTTTTCTGCGCACCGGCTGCCTCGAAAACGTTCACTTCCTTCGACTGAACGATGTCAGTGGACTTTCCCAGACTACGCTCAACGTTTTACCTGTCAACAGTACACAGACAATAGAAGTTGTAACCAAGGAAACCAGATCTGTGGGTGGCGAATCCTCTAAATTTTATTTCATAACTTACCATTGACTAAGACTTGTGTGCAGTTTCTATAAGGAGGACTGGGTAAATGAGGGTGTGATGTTTGAATGTTATCACATCTGGCTGTTCATTGTGTTCCATGCAGTTTCGCCAAAATATTCAGTAGGCTTTCTGATTACCAATTGGTTTTTGCTAGCTACATTAGTGTCACAATAAGTCGTATTGCCACAGAAGTAACGTTGAAACAGATAATTGTTTTCGATAGTTTTCCTTATTCTAATAGTGCAATTATGGATCTTGTGAGACAAAACACGAAATCAGTGGAAGCATTACTGAAGTGAGGTTAAACGCTATTGTGTTTGTTCTAAAACTTTTCCATCCATAATACCAGAATATGTGGATCAAACAGCTAATTTCTCAGGTGACACAAAGCTAATTCAAAACCAGTTCAAACATGCCACAAATACTAATCACCACAGCAGATACATTAACACACAAAGACTTAGAGCTGTCTGAGTCTGAACAACTTCTAGTAATGAGGTCGAAAAAAATTACTAAAATACTAAACAGAGTAAAAATGATATGAACAAAAGTACACACCCTACTGAATTGTAAACGCGTACCTAATTAGAACGTGGCAGTTTGTGACCACAGATCTTTATGCGGTCGATCAACAGAACGTGCACCCTAGTCAACATAGAACAAATAAAATGAGAACTTGTTTGAACAGTGATTGCCAACATTAGCAACTTTTGGTATCGTTCAATAATATCGTATCAACTGGCAGTTTATTCAATCTTCTACCTGTAGCACAATGCGTTCGCCATGTACATTCAGAACTATTGTGCACTTGTATCTTGGTCGATATTCATGTGAACGGTGGATATGCAGCTTTCAAAGCTGTTCAGTGACAACGTTGCACAATTTGATAGGTTTTCCGAAGTACACTGCTCATCGAAATCTTGCAACCGTGGTGGTGCCGCATTCAGTAAGATCAATAACTGCTGAAGTAAGTTTACACGTAAAGGGTTTATTCACAGCATAACATTGGTTTCCTGTTTAACTATCAGGCGTATAAATGCTTTCACGAACAGCTACAACACCCTTCCTCCTAGCACCGTTTACAGAGCATTGAAATGCGACACTGTAGTTCTTGACATATTCACCGCTTGATTTCAAGCCTCTCATTCGATGGGCGTCGAACTTTTGCCGCATCACGATTGCTGACGTCAACCGCTTCGACCCGACATCCAGACAAAGGCACGCTTGTTCATACCAGACAGTCGTATGGCATATGGCAAACATCTGACGGCTTGACAGACCCTTTTGCGGTCCTGAATTTAACAAAAAAATTATACAGTGATTATTCACAATCATTGAAACAATGAATATCCCGTCATATAGTTTGTCGTACAAGGTTATCGAACATGTCTACAGTGCAATACTGCACTGCATAACAGGTAGAATCCACTAGACTTTAAATTCACGCTGGTTCGCAAGCAGCAGCAGTAGCGGCGTGTATCGTGGTGGAGATCGGAATTAGAATACCACTTCTCGTGCCTCTAAAACGACGATGTACGGATGTTTTACAACACTGAAGTAACACTGGGCCCGATCGATCCGATCGACATGGACAGACGAGAGTACGCAGGGGCAACACTCAAGTTGACTACTTGGCCATACTAAGCACACGTTCAAAGCAAACTTATGCTGTCTGCCATCTACTTGTACCGGTGTGCTAACCAGATCTAGGGCCTTTAGTGATACACATTTCGAGTCAATTTACGAATCGTGCAGCCATATCTAAAAAGGCACAACTGACTATGAATGACTTAGGAAGAATATGTGGAACCTTCCATCTTGAAATGTTTTGCACTACGTGCGTCTTCGCAACCTGCCTGAAACTGAAAATGAACGTACACATCTATCGTCCTTGTTCAAAGACGTGTTCACTATAAAAATTATGAGGCTCAAGAAAACCTGTTCACATGAGGACAGACCCAGCTCTCATCTACAAAATATTCCACTTCCAAGTTCATCTCCTCCCGCTAAACAAAAATCGATGCCTACGGGGAAACTGTCTGAAATTAAGTAATGGAAAGGGCAAATTGCCTTGTGGACAGAACTATTACAGAATTAGAGGCAGTTCATACTGGAACAAACCGCCCAATTCTATGGTCCAGGCTGAAGCGGGTGAGAGTTTTACAGCTTTACTCGGACGACACATACGTAAGGTAGGTTGAACATAATTGATCTCAGTTGTCACATTTCCATAGAATCTCCGGAAGAGAGCAAACATAGTGCTGCACATGAAGGTCTACCAATGTTTGCAGTCGCCGGACTTCAATGATGCCAGAATAATTTAAACATGCGCAACGATTTCAATGGTATCTGGTTTGGCTCAGCTCATTAGGTAAACGTCACGCTTCATGGCTATCTTGGCTATCTGCGTAGACCGAGTACATTCGCCTGCAAGCACGAATGTTTTGTTTGTCTATTCTGTAAACTCACAAATCAGGCTCAGACATTACGTATCGCACTTCACGCATACCGTACATATAAAGTTCAATCCGTCATGACTAACCATATGCAGGTCCAAGAAACAACTTACAGTAGGGCCTTCTGACATAGTTAACCTAACCAATACAAATAATTGAGTCTAGTAAGTTTGAAATGAAGTCCAGACTAATGAACGCATTTTTTGAAATTTATGTTACTGTCGGAACAACAAATTCAGCATTATTAAGTCCACGACGGTTTGCATATTTCATGTAGTATATTACTGATCACGTTTGACAATGTAGCGTAGGTAGGCACAGCCAGGAAGAACGGCAAAAGGGAATTGTGGCACACTTTCTATGAAAATGCCTCCCAAATATTCGTGCCACCTGCTGAATGTCGCACTTAGTCAATACACTCCTTTCATACAAACTCGTTGCAAACAACGTTTGGATCCTGTCACCCATCCGTCCCACTGTCTCACATAGAACCCACAAAATGATTCAGAGAAACGACTGCCTAAACAAAACTCCTCAAGCAGTTCACGCTAGAATTCCCGAACACCACTGATGAGCAGTTAAACTGAGTCTGGAAAATTTTCACGC
>LOND01003306.1:0-12394 GCA_014220965.1 Paragonimus kellicotti | reverse complement strand
ACCGTGGAGTGAAATCCACTATTTAAACGCCACAGCCTCACTCTACTGCCAAACTAAAGGAGACCATAGTAATAGATGGGCCAACAACTGCAGTGAAGATAGTGGGCAAATGTTTGAACGGCTACTGTCATGTTGAACCGTCACTTCGTTCAGAACGTACAACAGTCCTTTGACGGTTAGTTGCGTGTAACTTGATTTACTCATTGTAGTTTCATTTCCATAAGGTCGTGTCTGTTTCACTGTTTGCTCTCGGTTTCAAACTCATGCTTAAAATTGACAGGTTGACAACATTGGGCGATGGAGTGTTTTATGTGAACTAGTTGAAAAACTGAGCCTAATCTGGTAAACTGGAAAAGGTCCATTGATTATTTTGGGAATATTCACGGCATCTATGGCCAGAATATAATCAAAATATAACAAAAATTCCCTACTACTCATCTTTGATCAAAATGTTTGTGCGTCGTGTTGGATATCATTTTAACGATGAACTGAGAAGAAAACAAGAAGTAACACTCATTTCTGCATAAGGTAGATGAAATAGTTCATTCAAAACAACTCAGGTACCGCTTCAAGCAGGTAGCTAGGCTTACATCCAAGTAATATGCCAATCCCATATATTTTGTGGATCATTATCATCATAGATAGCAATATATCAGTGGTACACACTGGTGCTTAACTGACACACAACCACGGAGGGGAAAAAAAGCAAACCCTGTACAGAAAGAGAGAAGAAGAAAAGAAGGAGACGGGAAGGGGACCTAACTACTAAAAATAGCTACGTCTGTATTCAAACATTCAACATCAAGGCGCCTACACCTTGCAAACAAACAACCGAGCTGTAAGTGAAAGTAAGGCGTCATCAGCAAGACAGCTTCCTTACGGCTTCCTCAAAAACATCCAGAATAAAATCTGCTCAATTTGTTTGCCATACACCAGAGATGTGCCATTTTTGCTAACTCGCCGAAATTAAGCAACAATTCGGAACGAACAGTGGGACAGGTACAATCTGGCCACAGATCTATCAACTGGACTCTACACCAGTGGAGTGTAGCTGTTCACTGCAATTCATATACGCGCTTTGTGCTTAGTCGAACGAAGGACAAACACTACGCCTGTTAAACTCATTTAGTGAGAGCTTATGGTGTTTCTCTGAACCAGGGGAGGCAGCGTGCAGAACGTAGTATGTTCCATTAGTCCGCTGTTTGGTTGCGTGCACCTGTCTGTGCACTTCGCTGGAAAATTTCACTCTGGTCGGTAGACTGTTTAGGCGGTCTGGGCGGCACTGCAATCGCTCCCCGCAGTAAAAAAAAACTAGCTCTTTAAATTAGATTGATGAAGAGTAGAACTCACATTCGTTTGATTGGAAATATGATAAGGTCCGCGTCCACACCCAAATAGAATGAATAATGCACTCCTTGACCGAAGTGGAGTCCATCAAGAAACTCCAACACCAGGTAGACGCCAGATGGCGCTTCTTGAACAAGACGCCAAGTGCACAGACAGATACCCTGAGAGTATACAAGTGCGAGACATTGTAGAGTGTTAGAGAAACACAAAGAAACAATGGAAGATAGGCACGTAGTCCACAACGCAAGTGACTAGCATCAAGCAAAATATAACATTGATACGATAAGTGTCAGTGTCGTGATTGTACACTCTCCTAACCGTGTGTTTAAAAGCGCAGAACACTCTGAAGACTGTCTTTTAGTTGGAGGCTGGATGACCGCCAATTCTGAGTAGCAAATGATGATAGGAACACTCCACTCGAAAAGATTACTCGTTTGTTTATTGTAAGTTGGCAGTAAATAATACAATAATCAACATGGACTTAAAACAGCACGACAAAAACATCGTTGACACCGGACAGATTACATTTCGTTTGGAGTAAGCAGGCTTGACAGATAGCTGATTGTGAATTCGTGAACAGGTAAATGATATCCGGGAAAACGGAAGCAGTTCGACAGACCACACAAGTGTCAGGATGTTTAGTATGGAACGTTCTTCACGTGTCGGACGAAAATTGGCATGGGATTCAAAGTGAAGACAAAAAAGGCTGAATGCAGGCACTGTGATTAAATTGCCTAATCTGCATTGATAAGCTTCTTGACTGTGCGTGTTATTACATGAGTGGGAGTATGTAATGGTCTAGGGATGTAATTGGTAGACAGTTTTGTTGTAGTTCTACCACGTTACATGGATCTTAGAGTCATTCCGAGCAGGTTGTCTTGGAACATTTTCCCCTCACACCGAATTCGCGAGGCACAGCTGTCAGTGCAGTACGGGACACATTGTAGTTCTCTCCGACCCAGTCGTGCTTGTTGCACTACTGGTTCTAAGGTTAGCATAATGGCAGGATTTCTTTTTAGAAATAGTGATCAGACCTTGCTGGGTTGCTTCTGTTCATTCAATTAAATGAGGGCCACGCCAACCACTCAGGACAGGCAATCTTTCATTGTAATATGTGGCAATTGTTCGCGTATAATCAGTCATTCCAAATTTCCTCCCTCAACTTTAATGTATATGTGAATTGGCTATTATTTTCTCAATCAAATAATCAAAGAGAAAGAAATCAATTAATAAAGACGGATGGCACCCAAAAGGATTGCCTTTCCGTTCACGACGAGAAAAAATTCCCTTGAGGAAATTACTTCATTTGTCATTTTCAACATATCTGTCAGTTCGTCATAATTTAATCTGATTGACACTTATTGCGCGCAGTGAGGGGAGATTTTGTGATATCGCTGCTATGTTGCCGTTCAATTTAATGACCGAATGTGATGACGGACTTCAGTTTATTCTGCAGAGAAAATACAAGGGGGTTAATACGGGTGACCCTCGATAGGTTCAGCCGGACAGGTCCAGGCTCGTAGCGGTTCACCAGCTGTCTTGCCTGGTCATGGGAACTCAAATTCGTCGGTAGCACACATCACTAAAACGAGAGAACCAGAAATTCGCCTCTTGGGGTGCATAAGGCATGTTACTGACTTCGATCCATGTTCTCATGAGTCAAATACGTTGACCATTGTATTAATAACCTCGAGGAAGGCAAGACCACTTGTTATATCTGAAAGTCTAGTGACATTCGCTTACGGGTGTGGTGCTTATTATCAAAACGGGCTGGATGGATAGTAACTGACATGTAAGTGGTGTCAACCATATCCTGCGCTACCCGTCAGAATTTCATTTCGGTTAATACATAACTTGATTCATCTTTATTCTGGAAAGTAGATCCTATACAGTTTGGGTATAACAACATTCAAGTTACCTTGCAACCTAACCTTTCACGTGGAAATTCGGGGGAGTTCTATTGTAATGATGCCAACTGTTAAGGGCAACGTCACGAGTCTGATCCTCGGCAATCTCAAATAATCCTATCTGAACAGCTTGATACCGTTTAGTTCGTGCACCTTGGACCAGAAGAAACGCCCCTCACAAAGTCCCATCAAATTCACCGCCACAGCTTGGTCATGCCCTCACGATTCGCTACCCTTTGTTTTCATGTTTCAGTTACCAATTTATTAGGCTAAGAGCGTCAGTAGCTAAGCTGGACATTAGTCTACAGGGGAAATAAGGTATTCACGTACAGAACATTTTCAATAACGTGTGTCGATGTCTGTTATTGATTAATAGTCAACTTACAGTTTAGGTTGTCTCGGCACGCGGTGAACGTTCGGACCGATAGGTTATCAAAGCACTCGATTATCCTAAGATTAACGGCGATCAAAAGAAATTTGGATATGTAGACCGAACACCATCAGATTTTTGCCAATGACGGTCTCTTGGATGTGAGCTCTCAAGAGCGATGTCAGCGGGAAAGATAGGTCCTAGTAACAACGAGACTGGCTTTTTTCGTATGGACCCACGCTACACAGTATGGTCTGGGTCTCGGCTATAACATGAGCAGACTATGACAATGGCTAGATGATCATATCCTACGATGCATGTGCTCTGTGATTACACCTCCACTGCGCGTCGTCAGTAACAGAATCAAGACATAATTAGGCAATAAGAAGTTCACCGTGGGACAGCGGATAACAAAACCCAGCCAACTGATTGGATCGGTCTCTACGGCTTTTGAGATAGACGACCCAAAGTGTAGCAAACAAACGGAAGGAGGTCTGTCATATGTATCATCTGGTCCCATTATCCGTCAAACGATAATAATTGGGTTTCAAAGGCTGTCAAAATACGAGCCTCTCCTTGACTAGCATGTACATCTAGTCAGTACCTCACTTAACACAGGAGGACTCGTTACAAAAGTAGGACCAGTAAAATGTCGCAAGGTAAGATAGAATAGGTAGTGAATGCTTCCAGGCTAGAATGATCGGAAATAACTCACAAATGAGTCATTAATTACTAAGGTCAGAAAACCTGGATTGTTATCAGAAAACATCCCAACGAAGACATCAGTGGAAACGACCAGTAAAACTTGTAGTAACAGATTTTCCTACAGTACAGGAGATGATAGTTCTGATTTGGTTTTCTCTCTCACCAGAACATCAGAAATTTAAAACTTGAAGAAAACACGATCAATCGGAGTAAGTTTTTTCAATCATATTGCCACCTTGCTAGTCAAATTTCGAAGTAGTAAAGCGGTGGTACAGAGGTCCGACTACCAATAACACGATGTTCCATACTTGACATTGGATATCGCATGGCAATAATCACCTTGCGATATCTGTGCTGAAAACTGTTGTTGTCCCCACCGAAACAAAAATAAGCCCGAGACGGGAGAGATGCAACAATGAGATTTGCACAGATCAGAACGTTTTAATTTGAGAACATTTGAGTGAATATAATTAATAACAAGGGAAGAATGGCGCGCGCTTCATCAATCTGCAGTAATGTCAGCAAAATGAATTAATTAGATCTACTCGATTCGAGTAACATGTTCAGAGTAGAATTAGGGAACCTACTAAAAGGATAATGTACCTAAGCGGGAAGAAACTAATCAAAGCGACCGATGATGAACAGATTTGTGGATTGCCGAAAAAATCAAATGAATAGACAAAAAAACAACTCAAATGACAAACCGGGCACATTGTCGCCGCCTTTCCGTATTGGAGCATCGACAAGAATGTTCACGAGAGGAGAGGAAGGATTCCCGACTTCGATGGCCAGAAACTGAAAACATACTGCATCCATCTTGTTCCTCCGGATGTGTGTCTACAGAAACAGCCGAATCGACGCTGCAAATGATTCCGAGGGTTCTGCTGTCACTTGATCCTCATGGGTTTGGGTCGGATTTATCTGTAAAAACCAAAATCAGGTCCATGAAAATGGGAATGTAATCGAACGAAAAACAGAGGTTTCATATACTTAAAAAAAACTGTGTATAAACAGCCGAAGAAGAGAATTTTAGATAATCTACAACGCAGACAAATATTAAACACAGTCACACCGGAGTGAATGAACAGCGTAGCTGTCGAATGATTCGTTTATACGTAAAATTCACATTAACTAATTATTCAATTGCGAGTAGCTCCACTAATACGCACATAAATTAACGTAAGACGAGTAAGGTTCGACTAAGCGTTGAGACGCGGACAATATGTCCAGTTCATACTTCAATGAACAGATATGAAGAACAAAAATCGCGGTTGTTGTTTAAAAAAAAGTTTACTCTATGTATAGGAACACTTTCTCGGAAGGTAAATCCAGGAAAGAACAGCTTGTGTATTCTCTTCATATTTTCATGGAATCCATGGAAAGTTGATTGTGCAAACAGTTGTTTTCAGTAGATCTCCTCAGGCTTTTAGAATTACATGGAGAACGTGCGCATTATGCATGAAAATCAAAACAATTCATACAGGTTATTAGAAATCACAGGTGCAGAGCAGATCATAATTCACTGGTTGAGGACGGGAGTGTTTGTGAGTGTAATTCGCTTTGTCATGAGAAAAATGTTAGTTAGTGTCAAGTGGTCTACGCATGCAAGGGTTTCAAAATGGCCTCGGAAGGATTTGTCCGTGAAGATGGAGAGAAGATGGAGAGTCCGTACGAACTACTTTCGTGAACACAATCACGGGTTGTGGAGTATGATGACAAACGTCTCTGCTGTGAGTATTTGAGTATCTTCAGGTATTTCAACATTGGACTTCTGAACGTCATCAACAGCTTTTTAACTTTAAATCAAACACCAATATGATGATACCGGGTGTCGAAAGTGACACTGGAGTTGACAACAGTGACCACGACAACTACATAAACAGAATGGAGTCAATTCTGGAAAAGCTCACGAAAATTGACGGTACTCAACAAAAGAAAAAGGCTGTCTCAAAGGAAGCTTCACGAGAAATTTATGTTGACCTCCGCATCATTGACTTCACCTGATTGGATTAACACGGACAAACGCTCAGCCACTTAAAAATAATTTCATCATATGACTATCAAGCGTGTACTGCTGCCTTATGGTCAAACGAGCGGCAGTAGGTAAATGTTCTTTTTCGACCCGAACGACCTCAAGTCGCCGGGAAACGATAAGTCTACAGGTGCTGAGGCTTGCTCTCTCGCGATGGCATTAATTTCTTGGTGTCTTCAACATTTTTCGTGTCACGGATGTCGATAGCTAAGCAAGGAAGAGTGTAGCAATGGTAAAACATACTAGACGTTCTACAGGCATTGAAATAAGCGATCGACAGAGAGCGCAACGATCCTGGAACCTTCTAGTTTGGTTTGTAGTTCCTCAGGGTCGTTGTTTTTTTAAAGCGCAATGATCACACAACCTTGAAGCACTTGACTGGTTTTGAGGTAATCACCTATATATAACTCCCTGACTGACCGCCTCTATTCACGCCAACGAGTTCCACTAGCTTCATCAAAGTTCGGCATCATCTGATAGTTGAACCCGGCATGACCTGGTGGTAAACAAAATCAAAATATGACAATACAATCAGAGCCGCGCTGGTTAGCACTCACGGAAATTGTGTCACATTGAAAGCTCAATGGTACAATAAGGCAGTGAAACTGTAATAGCGGATGATGAAAGAGTGGAAGTTCGGTTGATGGGGCGAGAGCACCAAACCAGTAGAGTCAACTGAATGGCCCATCAGTATCACATATCTTCAGGAGGATGTGAGGAGCATCCAGTGTCTAGAACTATTTCCAATTATTGGCACTAGCCTAACTTCACAAACAGTATTAGGAAAACATACATACAAACAAATGGGTCAGCAACTGATGCACAATAGACCTAACAAAACGACGTCCATTGAGAGACACAACGGCATGCAGGGCAAAAGAAAGACGAATTCGATTTAGTCAACAATTGTGTTCAACTATGTCGAACTCACGACAGCTAACTTACGTCTATCTGTGGACTACCTCGCGACTCTTGTTCAGAGGAACCCAAACGTATGTACCAAATCGCAAACAGCAGCGTGAACGTAGTGTTCAAGAGTAGAACTATCAGAGAAACGATAAGCTGTGAAAAGGAGAGATACGCGCGATATAATCATCAACAGCACAACGAACACAATAAAAACCATGGGAAAATATATAGAAAGCCAGCGACGTGCCTTGTAGCATTCACATAAAGCAACGTAGTGTCATTCACCACATACAGGTGATAATAACATTATGGGGAACAGAGTCACCCGAATAAGAGTCAGATAATGTGTACTGCAATGCACCGTGCTAGTGTGTATGCAGGAAAACACTCGCGTTTGTTTGCAGTTTCCACAATTCAAAAAGAAACCGTGACGGACTGGAGTTTAGTGTGTGGATGTGGCTCACTGATAAGCATGACGATTAGCAACAATAGGATTGCCGGCCTGGCTCGAGTATCGATTACTCAGATGACCCCTGTCTGAGTTTGGGCAAGTAGACTGTACATGCAACCTTATAAACCATCGGGGGAAACAAGCGGTAAGAGAGGAATCATGCACTTCCACGTGAAGAAAAGTCAACCCAAAGGAAAACACTGGTGACGTGTTTAAATCGATTTGGACTATCACGGCCAGATGCCCGTTGGCAACAGTCGAAATGCAATAGCAAGGCCAACGTTGATATACACAATGTTCAGAACTGCAATGACAGACAGATCAGACCACCGTCGCATAGGTGGATGTGTGTTTTAGGTCTATTCAAAAACAGGTTCACACTGATTTTTTGACAGTGAATACGAATAACAGTCACATATCGATAGTTTACATCGAACGGTTTGATTTACTACACGATGTCTAGGGGTATAGTAGAAGAAGCTCATCATCATAGACAATAATGCACCAGCGTTTTACATGGGTGTATAACTGCGACACAACCAATAAGAGAAAAATAAGCTTATAAGTAAAAATAAGAAGCAGACATGAGACCTAGTTTCAGACGAAGCAAAAAAATCCGACTATCATATAGGTCAAATAAACCGAAAGTAGGCATTAGAATGGCGTGAGAGAGAGATGAGTATATACCTGACCACGACCGTATTGAAACGCAGGATCCACATCTTTGATACGTTGTCGTGTTGAGGTCAGCAAAAGAACGCTGGTCATAAATACCGGGATCCTGGACAATGTTTAGAGGAGGAAGCGATGTGTAAGTTAGACAACAAATCCAGACTTCATACAGACAAATAAATCACTATACAACATAACAGCAGTGCATATGTGGGTACAACAGCATTTCTATGCACGGTTATTATAATTATCAAATGTTCTCGGATAGATCTACACCGTAACCTACAGAATACTACCTACATTATACACAGCTAGACTAAAAGTGGGCGGGGAAACTGGCAGCCCTCAGTCGAGTTGATCAGAGATGGACATAAACTTCATTGCTTTACTTTATACCGGCTGCACTTTTACATATGCGTTGTAACTGAATATCGACCCACAATGAAGAAATAAAGTAATTCATTGTTGTTGGTATGTCTCGGGGGGTGATCATCCAAATGACTTTTGTTGAATAACGGTCAGTACTCCAACAACCACATTTCACACAGTTTTACAAACCACCCTCAAGTTGTTCAGATCGGCCGGCAAAGACCAAACAATTTAACAACCTGCTGAAAGGCGGAAGACCGATATGGGTTGGATACCGAAAGTGCTCATGTCCAGTAAATTTATTCAGACGAGTATGAGAAAAATCTCGTTCAGATAAAAAGAACGACGCAGTTAATTTTCGTGCACTTAGACCTGCCAGCTTGAAAAATGGTAGGAGAGTAACGATCTGGTTCGAGAATACACCGAACCGACATGCTTGTGGCATCGAAAAAACTGCCAAACTGTTTAACCTGCAGTGAGTCAGCAAAAATAATTGATAACTGAGCCATATTTGCTCCCTGGATCTTCAGTCCCTATGAAAATCTTCAACCGATTGGAGCTATCGGATAATGCTTTGCAACTGGCTCGTTAGTTCTGTATTACTTTACTGCATTCTGATTGGTCCACTTGCTTATGGTTAATCAAGCTGTGGACCTTGTTGAGCAAAGTTTACTGTGAGTTTACATACACGGATGAGATAACTATCACAGACATTGAAATTAACTGCGTGTGAGCCGCGAATTATAAAGATTCTCCAAGTTAATTCGGGATCCAACACCTAATATAAAGTACAGATAAAAGTCGCCCCATCTCCAGTAGGTAATCAAATGATTGGAACGATTAACTTAATGTCACTCTCAGAGTGCTTTACCTGTGCAGTCGGCTCTCATTTAAAAGCCAGCGGCAGACAAACGACCGAAAATAACAGGCCCAATATTATAACAGAGTGATGAGTACAATGATGACAACTGGGAAGAATATAATGACGGTGAAAATGAGTTTAAATGCCAAAACGTGGGCTCCTGGATAGTTGGTCATCCATACACAGGTATATATATATATATATATATATATATATATATAGTGCACTTAAGTACCCTTAACAGTCGCCTGAGGAAACTAGTCACAATCAACACACAAATCAGTTGGACAATTTGACCAAACTTGCATACAAAAATTAAATTGGTCTTTGAATGGTACGTTGATCAAGAAGACTGGTGTACGATCTTCCACGAAGACGTTGAGCAACGCGTAGCGATCAACCAACGATCCCAAATAGTCAAAACAAGATTGGATCACAATGCTACGGTACTATTGAACAAATTATCAAAGTTAATATTAGACAACCTCAACAGTTTCGATCGACGGATCGTTTCGGAAAATGAATTACAATTTGGTGCCAAACAGGCTAAAGATGAACTATAATCACATAATATGTCATTCATACCCAACAGAGTTCTCCTGAGCAGTCAACAAGTTCAAAACAATGGGGACGAGCCGAGCTCCAAAAAGGTGATGCACGCACCACTCAAGCAAAGTACAATAACCGGCAACTGGCTATTCGCACAACTATCAAATTGACGCGATAAAACAAAAACATCTAGGTCAAGGTCCAATAACGGCCAGAAACAGGAGAGGTAGAATATACAGGGACAAACACTTACGGGAGGGGGGGTATGGTTAGGTCGGATATTCACATCACTGAACTTCGAAAGTCGATACGCTGGTACCTTAGTATAAGTTACGATCGAGTATCTGGACAGCGGTTACATTATTCCACTTTGAATACCTATAACAATTTATTGAGTATTTCGCAAACAAATGGTACGCTTGACTGAAATAAGATCGGTGGTTAGCAATTATGCATAGCATCGAATGAACTGGGAGATTCGGTCGTGAACAGTGACCGTATAGAAACGAGTTTGGGATGTCTCAAAGAAATGGGAATGAGATGCATTTACCGGCAGTGCAGCATAAGTAATGAAAGCTTTGTGAAAGGGTTTGGTAGGCTGACCCTACCAATTAACAACAAAAAGCACAAGGGTGAATAAGTGTACGGACAGGTAGAACCGTTAGAAACTACGATACCATTTCGATCAGGCGGAATCAGCGCACAATATCAACGACTTTACGATTTCCCATACTTTCTAGTGACCTACAGGTTTGAAGTCAGCGTAGAATTACAGGGAAAACAATAACATCAACAAACTTACGAGAACCCGGTCAAGTAGATCCAGGCCTGATGATAGAGAATATAACAAACGCCCCGATAGCGTTCAATAAAAAGGCTAAATGCGATCAAAGTGGTCCAGAACCGTGCGCCTGTGCAACCAATAAAGAACAAGCAGAACTGAATATAGTGAAGCCAATCGGCCGGTCTCGTCATCACGTGATCTGAGTGGAGAGAAGGATAGCAGAGGTGTGAAATGAGATCAATTGCCAGTTTGTTTTTTAAATGTAATGTCTCAAGAAATAGCTTTGTAAGCAACTACAAGGTATCACTTTTTCATTGATTCCTACGTCGTTCTAGTACTTCATATAAGCTAGCTGAGGTGCTCAATCTTCATTAACTGCTGCTATACATAAGTAAAGTCAGCATTGTTAACTCTCACACAGAAGAGACATCGCAAGGCAGCTTTTCAAACGAAGTTGAGTACAGATGATAGCTGAGTTGCACGTAAGAAATAGGAGAAACATCCATGATTAAATGGTTGACAGATATGGTAAGAAAGCTCACTGAAGCAGAACGAAGTGGAATTAACGGTCTAAAAGGAAAAGAGGAATGAGAATCCGGTCGAATTAACACAGCTAAGTGATCAAGAACGCTCTACAGAAGATTGAAGGTAAGCATAATCAACAGATTGGGATAGGAAATGTGAACTTCTGAACAAATAATTCCGTATACTCAATTAAAGTTCTCCGTCGATATTCCGGTAAGTAAAACAGGAAACGCGTCAAGACTTTTCGGTCGTTGTGAACGATTGTGCACAAGCAAAAGTGGTAGGATGCTTCGAACTAGAAAAATGAGCGCAGTTCCCGATGATTAGCAAACAGCGGGTGCCAGCCAACCAAGCAAACCCATGGTTGTTCTAATGAAACCAGGTACTCGATTGCTCAAAACACTTGTTGGACGCTAGTTCATCATGCAGGTTCGAAAAAAAATAACCTCTATGATCAATTCGTGAAGGTTCGAGAGATGTCTACTTATTTGAAACTGTGTCCAAAAGTTTTCTACCAAGACACTGAAACTACTGTGATCCTGAAAAAAAACGTAGGAATGACGTATTTTGACTTTCTTCCAAAAATGCTCGAACATTTGAAAACAGAAAATTATTTGATTAACCGACTGGCGAATTTCGCTGTCTTATCAAGGATATATTGCAGTTTTTGGTAGTAATATACAGCAGACTTTTAAAAAATGTTGATGGAAAAAAAACGCAAAATCACACACAAACAAGCAATGGGAATGTTCAGTTACCAGAGTTGTTTCGGATTGACGACTACGTCAGTCTGTCAACAAAACATTAGTTTGTGTAGTTGCAAGAACTCCTGAATGTTTGTGATATGTTCAGCAACCAGAAGGCACGTGTGAAATGGACGCATTTGATAAAAACACACTTTCTACATAAAAT
>LOND01003305.1:15811-27588 GCA_014220965.1 Paragonimus kellicotti | reverse complement strand
AAAAATCATCATAATGTGAACGCTCAACCACTTTCGCTTGTGAGTAATGATCAGGTTGCCCGATCGTCTCGAGAGGAGACACAGTTACTGCCTGTTAACTCCAATCGATAACCCCTCGATTAGGACTTCTCTCCAAGTTGAAATCACAGAAATCATTGACTTGTCGAGCGGTATTTTGATTGTTGATGAGTAGTAGGGGATTTGGTTAATTTCAAGTTGAACATCACCCACAATTGATCGCAGCTGTCGCATTCCCATAGACTTCCAGTCGGCCCCTTTCGAAAGAAGCACTAGACTCGAGTTTCGCTCTCATTAGAGCTCGTCAGTAGTGCATATCCTTGCCACGGACTAGAACTCCGGCCTTGCTTTTCATGAGGCAACCGTGTTTACCACTGCGCCATTGACCTCACATTAGGCACGACCGAATTATCATATGTGAACGCTCAACCACTTTCGCTTGTGAGTAATGATCAGGTTGCCCGATCGTCTCGAGAGGAGACACAGTTACTGCCTGTTAACTCCAATCGATAACCCCTCGATTAGGACTTCTCTCCAAGTTGAAATCACAGAAATCATTGACTTGTCGAGCGGTATTTTGATTGTTGATGAGTAGTAGGGGATTTGGTTAATTTCAAGTTGAACATCACCCACAATTGATCGCAGCTGTCGCATTCCCATAGACTTCCAGTCGGCCCCTTTCGAAAAGAAGCACTAGACTCGAGTTTCGCTCTCATTAGAGCTCGTCAGTAGTGCATATCCTTGCCACTGCCGGGACTAGAACTCCGGCCTTGCTTTTCGTGAGGCAACCGTGTTTACCACTGCGCCATTGACCTCACATTAGGCACGACCGAATTATCATATGTGAACGCTCAACCACTTTCGCTTGTGAGTAATGATCAGGTTGCCCGATCGTCTCGAGAGGAGACACAGTTAACTCTCTCTTCGATAACCGACCCTCGATGTAGCGACTTGCCTAGGCAAGTCGTGACAATCTCCGATCTTCTCATCAAGATCTACGTGCAGGCTATATTTTAGGCTGCTGAGGGTATATCAAATATTTTGGTTACATGTTCAAGTTGAACATCACCTTCACAATGAATACGCAGTCTGTGCCGCATTCTCGCCATAGGAACTATCCTGATCGTGGCCTTGGTCTTGTGACTTTTCCCAACGTTGTCGATCATGGAAGAAGATTTACTAATGTTGAGCGGCTGAATTCCGTCAATTTCCTATTGTATATAAGGCCAGTTGTTTTCCAAGGCATATTGGATCCTTGTACATATAATGAGTTTTCGGGGTGTTCTTTGTAAATTCATATTTTATTTAACTCCACTCTGCATCTTACGTATTTCGAGTTTGCGCTGGAAGTACTTGTTACACACATTGTCAATTTCGGTCGGTTTTACAGACCGAAACATGGTACGTAATTTGCACTGTTTGATGTACTTATCAACGTTCGTGTCCATTTGACGCCCGATGAATTTTCTGCTTTTCCATTTGAGCACCTCATTCGTTTTCAAAAGGCGTTTGACTAAACTGCCTCAAAACCTTTCAAACAAATATATCAGCCCAAAGTGAAAAGTCTCAATAATCCCCTTATTGAAATGTCTGATTCACTGTTGATGACCTGGACATTCGAATCCTACGGTGTTTGCCAGACAGCAACAGCCTTTTGCACAGTGTTTTCTTCTGAAGTAGTTTAACAAACAATGTCGTAATTGTAAATGAAGATCGACCCTAGTTGAATTTTGTGGTAATGGCGTGAAATACCTTTTTTAGGAACTGATAAATTTTCGCTCTGCATTTTGTTCACCACTGTACACTGATGAAGTACACATAGAACTCAATACAACAGTATGTGCGTTCCACTTCCACACTATGAAGGTTTTGTACGCATTCCGCATAACTGTGATAAGCCTATAAGCCCAATTATTCCAGTATGGGTAAGTCTAGGAAGCAGCACCCGATTTTTCGTATTCTCAAGTTTGCTGATGTCTTCCCTCATGAAGTTTGTTCAAGACAACTCCGTTACCATGTTGAACTTGGTGCATGAAGGAACGCTGTGTGCGGTGGCTAGTCAGCCGTGGCCAGAATACCTATCACAAGTTATTGCTGGTACTCTAGTCCTGACCGCTTATGACACCGCAATATGAAGTGATTGATTCTAGATGAACAGGTGGGCCTTACATAAAATAATCCTCACTAGTCCAGACATCCACGTGGATACATTCGCTGCTGAACATGGCACTGGGACGCAATCGTCGGATGCCGGTTCCGATTTCACAAGTAGACTCAAGAATTTGCATACACTTTATACACAGAGGAAGCTGTAACTATACGTTCATGATAACATCCCCTCAAGGGATTTCTGCGAGAAGAAGCTCCGATGAAGTATGTAAATACTGGCGAAGCGTTCGGAAGGAGGGTAGTAGCCGTCATAACCTTTCGATTTATCCAATTCAACCACTAACCGGATCTCACTCACACATTACGTTTTAGTTCCGCTGAACGTTCACCGCTCGTGTGGTCATCTAAAATTTTATCGCCTATCTACCACAGTCCATCGTCCCGTTAGTTGCGCAAGCCAAAGCCTGACGCTATCATTCGTGTTTGTAGTTAATTTCTGCCACTCACACTGTCGTACTTCTCAAAGTGAGATATGCAACCCCCATCCGCCATGGTCTACGTGGATGATTGTATACACAAATTTTTCCGATCAGTCCGAATGTCTGTTGGTTAACTAGTGGCTATATGATGCAACCTACACGTTTCCCTAGATTTGGAAGGAACGTGAAAACGGTGCGAGACAACACCACTGTTATTTTGGACTTAATCGAGTGAATATTGTGCACCTTGTTAACCATCACTTGCAGGTTGCAAATCATGGAAGTGCAAGTGGCTATCAGCTTGCCACCTTTCACTCACTGCCAACTACCCGTCATGTGTTGACTGTTGTTATTACTGGTGGGAAGAGCGAAAGACCTCAATGCACGGGAGGCTGAGCTCACTATTTCCCATGTCTAACAAAGTATTATGAAAGCAACAGCTCATTTATTACCTATCTTTTATCGATGAAATCATTAGCACTGCCAGGCGGAAGTGACGTTACGGAAACTATAAGTTACGTGCTTATATTCATGTACGAAGGCTTAGTTGTTTCGATAAATCACACGGAGACATGTAATAAGACGATTTTGGTATCTGGCTAAGATGTGTTTGTTGGATTGGACAGTTTACTGTGAAATTTATCATAGATGCTATTCACAGTCAGCAGAAGTACACTGACTTTTGTAAGATATCCGCACCAAATTTAGTACGAATGAAGTCAAACAGTTTGGGCGTCGTGTTTAACATGTTATTGAAAATTGAACGTAGAGTATTACAACTTGCTCATAACGTTGTGTTATTCTCAATTCACTTATCTACACTGACTTTCAGTGAGTAACTTCGCACCCGTACGCGACGTTGGTTTTGCAATGCGCACTACAAGGAGCGATTGCATGAAACATTATGAACAGCACACAAAAATCAGGGAATGTTGAAGCGAATGACGATTGACCAGTTGGGAAACCCTTATTGTTTGAACGGAATTCATGAAGCTGGTGGTAGATTTATGTCCCGTAATATTCTTGTGTCACTTCATTGGAACGCTTATAAAGTACGTCTCATCTATTTCTGTATGCTTGTCGTATGAGTTAGATTTGATAGAATACCCACCATTTTGAAAATTCCCGCTGCACTAATATCAACGTTTGCAATCGAATGTTGTCCGAATAGATTTGAGGTGTTTACCGTCATCTGATGCACATCTACCGATGACCATAAAATATTTCAAAACTCTTAGAATTACTGTTTATTTCATTACATCTTTGCTATGTCTGCATTACTGTGGGTGGGGATTAAATTGTGTACGCAGGCTGGCTATGTATATAGTTATTATTGTTACTGTTGTTTACTTTATTTGTTTTCCATCTATATTCATATCACTGTAGGTTTCTCAAATGTTTTTCAATGGCACAGCAGTGGTTATACAGTGAACGTGGAAAACACTTTGAGAGACATGTTGTGGACTATGTGCGCATTTCCCAGAGGTTATTTTATAAGAAGTTAGGAATAAAATTTCCGTATCTGCTCACATTTTGAAAAAAACCCTCCTTGGATGCTGTTAGCAGTCTTCGAATATGTTGATCACGGATAGTGAGACAGATTTTAAGCAAATCGATATTCGTAGACCGTCTTAAAACCCTATGCTTGCAAACATTCCACACTGTCTTCGTAGGCCCCACTCTCGTTTAACTAGATTGGACCGCTTTCCATAGTCATCACACTGAATTCCCTCCTCGACCGGTCTGAGCCAAATAAAGTCCTCATATTCAAAGCTCAATTTGCTTGTTGCAAGTTATGAGCCAAGTATGTGTTGATATCAACGTGGTAAATGGATGACCCGATTTTCACAAGTGCCAGGATTACTAGCGAATAGAAGCAGAACTGCTGGATGAGGAACTAATTTAAATTCACATACAGCAGACTCAAAACTAAAACAGCGATACAATGAGTGACAACCTGATACAATATCACACAGCAATGACGCTATATATACAGTGATATAACAAAATACGACGCACTCAATAATGGATGATATGCTACCATGGTATTGAAAAAGGAATTAGTGCTTCGAAAACTACAATTAGCTCTGATGTCAAGGAGCAAAACGACACGAGACAATCTGAATCATGCTTGAGTAACTTTTGATTGAACCTTGATTCCACCATCGCACGTTCACTCGGGTGATCACGTGCATTTTGCAACAGCAAGACTATGATCAAGAAAAGTGGGTGAAGTAACCAATTATTCAGTAAAATTTGAATTTAAAAAATCAGGGCTAAAATGTCCCCGACGTCTAGATTCGAGTGCATCAATTATGCTGGATTGAAACCGGATGATCGACGTACATTGCTGTTCATACTTTTCCTTATTTACAGAGTAGAGGCACATTGATTGGATGACACCGGCCCTACATAATGAGCAACTCCTTGGCATGATGAAGAAATACATCGACGTTTGTGTACCCCTAGGTCAACACCAATCCAGACAAGCATTGCATACGCAGTCCATCAGACAACCATCACAACCAACTAATCGGGGACTTCTCTCGAAGTGACAACCGCCTAACTTGTAATTAAATAGATTTTGTTTTAACTCAGCAGATATGTGGATCTTGAAAAGTAGTTTGAATTCAATACCGTTGCATGACATCATTGATCACTTTAGCGTCAATTGTCTTGTCTCTAGTGTTTTCAACACCTAATTGTGGATAAGTTACTTTAGTAAAGACCGCTTTCTTTTGGGCAGCAACAACTGTGCAGTTCACTGCACGCTGGTCTCCCAAGCGGTTACATTCTACGATAGCAAAGTGGCAAATCCTAGCGTTAATTTAACTAAGCTGAGATGGTACAAATTAGAAGTCAGATGCTGGAGACGAATGTGAACAAGCTGCGATAGAAGTGATGGGTTACTCGTATTCCGTACGCGTACTCCATCCATGACGAGTTAAGTATTGGCGGTAACAATGTAGAAACAGTTGGATCTCGAGTGGTAGGATATTAACTGACTTCAGATCGTAGATGACTAACAACTATATGAGGGATCAAACTGATTTAATGGTCGTACATCAGGCTCACACCTTTACATTCCTTACTTTGGTCTTATGAATAGCTATGCTTGAAAAAAGTTTGAGCCATCGCTCACCAGTATAAATCCAATGATCACATCCTTTTACGATTACGTGTTCGCTGAAGTAAGCACGTTTATCTTGATGCTGTAGATGAATTTATCATGACAATCTGATAATTTATATAATTTACCAAGGAATGGTTGGCGTGTTCATCGTTTATTGTTCATTACTGCCCTATGAAGTCAAATGCAAATGCACGGTGGCAATTGGTTTGCTCATTCAAAACAGCCATAACAGAAGGAGACGTGGCTATCCATCCCAGTGGAATTGAAACATAGTGCACAAAGATTTTCAGAGCACGGACCTGACACAATAAGAATACGTCACAGAAATTACTAACAGCATGAATGAAAGGACTGGTGCTATGACCTTCACTGAATGTGGGCCAAATCGTGTTTAACCGACGGCGACGAGGAAGATCGCCATTCAGATTAATTCACACCAAACACTTTTGTTATGCACGTTGCGCAGGCTACGGAATCCAGTTAGTTGAACATATGGGTTACGTTTATTCCAATCTATACCTGAGATACGTGTAAGCATCTCAAGTTACGTGGGAAGGAGGACAGAATCAATTTTCAATTTTTGTCTGACCCGTGAAGACCTAGATGAGGATAATCCCACATTTGTCATGAAATGTAACTATACGATTATAGTCCCTAGTACTTACGTCAGAGTTTAATATCGTGGTACTCACTCTGTGACACATCGAACAAGTATTCTGATAGTACATCATGTTGGACATTTGATCCTACTGATCGTGATGGATAGATTTGTGACTTTCACTAGATAAGTTAATATTTATCAACCTTTTCTTGGTCCGGAACCACTATTGTGTATTTTCGACAGGGTACAGTACAGCGTTCAACTCCATGTGATCAAATGTTCAACTAACTGTGCAGGTGAAATGGACATAACAATGGACTGGTAATTGTATCGAAAGTAGTTCTGATGTTCTCGTGGCTGATACAGATTCCATCCTTCCGTCTAAACAAGGTAGTGTTCGTGACAATGCGATAAAGATTCTACTTCCAACGGATAAATACATCAAGCCAAGTCTTCTCACAAATGCCTCCAAGATAAGAACTTTGATATTTCACATTAATACAATTGCGATTCTTACAGGCCTTCCAAGTCGGCGCATGTCTGAGGCCTCTTGTGGATAGTTACACTGACTTTTCGTATAACTGTTTACCTGTTCAACGATTCGGCCGATTGACTATGCACAGCTACATTATTGTCTAATTATTCACCGGTCCTTTACATAATAGTGTCCTGAATATTTCTGTTCAAATCAGAACCCCTGTAATCACCTTGACTATTTCCCCAATGGATTACGCCTTCAACGATGTGCAAATGGCTGTGATGCGACTAAAAAGTCAAAAATGATTTGAACAGCAAAATGTATTTGTAAGCAGAAAAAGTGGTGGGTACACCAGGATTTGTAGTAGCATCCGTATTACTGATTGCTGCCTGGGGGATCTATGTCGATAAACGCTGCGAGGAGAGATGGAAGAATGTAAAATGTCTTCAAAATCTTATATATTTTTCACTTTATTTTTGAGATACCTTTGTTTGCAACTAATTCCATTGGTAGCATTACTGCAAGAGTGAGCAAGACATGTTTTTATGCATAGTAAAGTTTGTACTCAATCAAACCTAACATGAGACCAAAACTGAAAGATTTCATACTGGACTCATTCATGTGTATATGAACGAACTTTTGAAATGAAGTTTTCCTCCGTGGACGAGTTGACAACATCATGTATTTTAACTTCAGTTAACGTCTTACAGATCAACAGATACGGACGCTGAAGAGCGTCAGTTAACTTCTGTTCACTAAATACTGCAAAACTGACATGTTCTTTAGAACACCAGGAAGCATGTTTTCTTGGAAGGTATGATATCACAATTCGGTTTTTATTAAACATTATTCTTGTCAAATTTATCACACTTCAGAGTTGCTAAATTTATCCATGAGAAACACAAAAGTATTGCAAAACTGTTGATTTACCTGAACCATCTTGAGATGTGACTACAAAGTAACATGGAGAATCCCGATAGCTTTATCTCACGCTGGAGTGTAAAACATTTCTCAGTTTGAATAATCTACCTCTCGTTATACGCTAACGGTCACTCCGGTAAAAGACAAAATTCAGAAACACAGATCTATTCAAAACCATATTACTCCACCTGACAAAGAACCTCCTCTCCATTAAGTGTACAACATTCGACTTCTGAAAAACCTCGATGGATTGATAAACTATCATTATGTGCCCTTCTATACGTCAGTTACTTGATTGTTCGGTGCGAGTAAAAGTTGCACACAGCGGTTGTTCATTAGCATTCGTGTATTTAATAATAACAGGCATTAATCAAACTTTTTATATACACAAACAACATATGTGCCTAAGTAGTGTCTGTTGCTCACCGACAACGTCGAACTCTGGATAGGAGACTGTTTGCAATATATGTTTTATAGTAATGTCATACACGATCAGTCATTGTTTAAAGTTGAAAATATTGCATCATGATTTACATACTGAGGTGCGCCATATATATGTACATATATACAAGTTTATATTTTGTCAAGTTAAATTTAACCTAGTTCACATTGTGATCGCTTTGCTGAACATAAGACGATCAGTGGATTAGCGGAGTACGGAATTAATGTACGGAATCCAACGGCTGAGTAATCTATAGATTGAGTCAAATTCGTTATCTACATCTAGCGTAAAGCTACTTGTTCCACGAAAGACATTGGACTATTCTTTAGCTCACTTTTGTCGTTCAGGTGGACGTCGTTTTATCGAGCAACAGTTATTTCATATAAGAACAGCTTTAACTAATGCGTGAACTTGTTTACAGCAAAGCCACATCCAAAATCTACCATCTTTTTATCATCTTGAAGTTGGATAAGTTCTACTGCGTTGGTTGTAATATAACAATCCACTATTTCATACAGATCGGGAAAATGATGGCAGTTCACCCTGTACGCCCTAAACACCTTCTCATATGTCACGGTGTTACTACTTGAAGATTTGACTTCATTAGCACTGAAGTTGGCGCGGATTTTCCACGAGTCATTGTCCAGTTCTGAGCGCCGGCAGTCAATCATCATTTACCTATACGTCACAAACAGGAATTATCCCTTGTTTCTACGACATCCGGAAACAAAATAGCAAGCCCACAGCTTGTGCGTCTCAAACCAACGACCATTCGGATTTAAGAAAACAATTATTAGATATTTTAACCGGAACAATCGATAATTTTTTGTGAATAACTCAAAAGGTGCGGTAGAATACTTGCTTAACATGTACCCATTGAGCCTGACATGGGGCTTCTTGAGTTGAATTGACATTCATTCCAAACAGGCCCACCTGCATACAAAAAGATTTTCAGTTCTTCTGCACAAAGAACAAATCATCATCTGTCTCTAATGAAGACGGTTAGGGACCATCAGTAGTCATTAAACACTTCAGCGTTACTACAATTACACGCAAATATTATGACCAACTTTCAGTGGTCTCCAATTTTTATTGCTAAGGATTTTCGGTCAAACAGCCATGTTGAGTTGCTTTCCTCAAAGAACATACTGGAGAAGCTTGCCGTTCCGAGGAGTGGTGGAGGAACAAAGTTGTTTTCACAAATCGGATACACCAACACCTGTTCAACATCCGAAGCAAACTAGCTCAATTTTATTAGATGCGGCATTTTATGTAGTGAATGGAGAACGGTGAATGGCTGTCCCTAATCAGGTTAGCTTCTAATTTAACCTAGACGACAATTAGACTAATCAGGTAACAGCCAGTTGAAATGATCAAACTGTCCATGACTGTTATTTTCTAATGCAGTGGACTATTGTGAGTGGAATCTCGGAGGGTAAACATTTTGGAGGTAATAACTTTCAATATCACGTCTGAACTCACATATTCTTTGTTCACCATTTTCCAATGGTTCTGGAAGAGATAGCAAGCAATATCAACAGCATCAGTTAATTGTCCCATTGTGGTATTTCAGCCATACGGAGGTTAGATGTACACTAAAGTTTTGGAAAACCACCTTCGACTTAGAACAAGTCCTATACGGTCCTCAATAAGACTCAGGGATCGTTTACCACGAATTACGAATCAAGTTCTATAACTTACCACTTAGTGGTAGCTTGTTACCTGAAAAGTAAAATTTGGCAGTCATCTACGAAGATAGATGTGCAACTGTGCTCACTCAGAATATGGGTTTTGAGTGATTGGAAATCTTTGCCTCCCAAACAGCAAATACTGTTGTGGAAATCAGATGAACGGGTTCCTGGTTTATTGATTTCGTATAAGTGGGAGAACGATTAAATTGCTTTGCTTTTCTGGCCTTGTTCTGGATGGTGGGAGTTGGAATAATTGATGTTTGCTAAGTGTGACTGATTTTCAGTTTATCGTGTGAGGCTGGATAATAAATTTGTTGAGGCACATGCAGTTTTCCTGTAGAAATTCGGTTTATATTATTCTCTTTCTCGTTCGCCGTGGGTAGTGCAGAATTTAGCATGACGTCCTCACTTTGAAAACGTGTGCCTGTTTCCAGTTCATTGGTAACCACAATTTTCTATCTGTTAAATCGTTTTCTTCTCGGTGTTGTTTAACAGACTGTCATCCTCATGTGTACCTAATTTTACTAACCAGTTTATTCGTCTCGTCTAGTAGTATTTCTCGACTATGAAGGTGCGTTCGATTCGGTGGATTGATCTACACTTCCAGAGTCGCTTAAACGCAGGGGTGTACCGACCAAGTATGTGAACATACTGTCGGCGCTTTCATTCCCATACTTCAAATCAAGTTTGTGTTCACGATTATCTGTCTGATAGTTTCAGCACCAGCAGAGACGTGGATCAAGACTGTTACTTTCATGATGTATGTTCCATTTTGTCATAGACGAAATAATGGTGGACTGTCTGCGGCACTCACAAGATGCCGGCGTGGACCTCCTATCTGGTGAAAGACTGACTGATCTTGATCATGCTGATGACAACTTTCAAACAGCACAAACAATGGTGGAGACTACTTCACGTTAAGCTACATACTTCGGAATGCGCTTTGCAGCCTCAAAATGCAAAGTGCTTCTGCAAGATTGTTGTGATCACGTAGATTTAATGTTAGATAATGAAGTCATGGAGATTGTTGACCGGTTTGTGTACCTGGGAAGCTGCATTAACGGCGGAGGAAGTGTAGGGGATGAGACAAAGGCGCGTATCTCTATGGTTAGGGCGGTGTTCGTTAGTCCGGGAGTATCACTGGTGTCAGAGAGCTTTCATCTCTCACAGGCTCAATGCTGGCTTACATAAGGCGACAGTGAAGATTGTATTACTTGTACGGCTGCGAAACTTAGCCGCTCAGGGTGGAGGACCTGAACCGTCTTCATGTATTTGATCACCGATGTCTGCGTTCTGTCTATGATGATGATGTTGAGTAGCCAATTTAGGAAGTCGCTTTTGGGTTGTTTCCATTTTTGACAACTTTTCTTGCAGGATAGATTGAGCAGGTGGTAATCTCGCACTCAAGATGAGGAAATTGTTATTATGGTTTTTTTAAATGGAGTGCAATCATTGTGCAATCATTTTTGGGCTCGCAAGAAAGTCAAATTCAATCGACTATTTAAATTACTGTTATTTGAACCGTCGATTACGTGTCAATAAATGTGTAATCCAGAACGTCCAGAATCCATCTATTATTGAATGTTTTGTGCTGAACAATTCGTGAGTGTGAAATAGACGTTTATGAGTGTAGCATGTGAAATTCATATGAGAAATAACTCAGTAGAAGACAGCACGTCACCAACTTATCTAGCATGCTGGTAGAACCGACGAACTTATACAGTCGGCAAAAGCACCACAAGCATGGATGAACATTAAGATCGGGTAAACTATGGGAATGTTTCGAATAAAAATTCAACACAACCATAATGTTGGGTAGTTTTCATGTGTGTGTGTGTGTGTGTGTGTTATTTTAGAATTCCGGGAGCCTTCAACGTTTCAATTGGTCTAGTCACGTACATCAAT
>LOND01003305.1:0-13753 GCA_014220965.1 Paragonimus kellicotti | reverse complement strand
TGTACACTAAAGTTTTGGAAAACCACCTTCGACTTAGAACAAGTCCTATACGGTCCTCACTCAGCAAAGCGTAACTCAATGACCAATCGAGTAAGCAGACGGCTACTTTGAACATCCGGTTTGAAAACAATAATCAGATGGTCAAGTTGAGTGGAGAAAACGAGTTGCTGATGACATTGTTAACCGGGCATTTAACAACACTCTGCTCCACTCATTTGAAGACTGAGACCTACCTGAAAAACACAAACAACTACACTGCTATATTATCACTTCCGTATTTTATGGAAACTCGAACTAATTCCAGAGGTTATTCAGACCAGAGAGTGATTTTTCTGACCCTCTACCAATAGCCCTCTTCTTAAACCGTTGTAATACACACAGCCAAGATAGATCGGACTCATTTCGCTTGTTCTTGTCAAACGATAGATGAAGTTTGTTCTGCTACCATTTCAGCATTTCCACTAAGAATATCAGTTTACACGTGTTTATTAAATAACGTGGGTATGTTTTACAAATAATTGATGCATAACTCATCCTGTGTTAACTTCTACTTTTACATAACATTGGACTATAATTTGCACCGCATTCACAATTATCATTTTGTCATGTTGCTACTACCTAACTTCTCCTTAAGTTCAGTAAAATTATAGAAATGTGCTGAATACTGTTTCAATGTTCCAATCGACATGTAGAGATAAAAATATAATCCACCGGTATCAATTTTAATGATAGAATCTCAAGTGGACTGTTTCCAACTTAAAAGTGATTCTTTTCAAGCAGTTACCTTCAATTTTGTAGCTGATGTTATAGATAATGACTCGTAACAATTCGTTCAGACATAGGCTAAATTATGTCAGTGACTGTCTGAGCATTTCCAGGAGATTTTTCGTGAGGACAGAATGCACTCTTAGTTACAAGAATGTTTATGGCAAACCTAGCTGACGCCACCAGCCTCTCGGGGTATAAGTTCATCTTACTATCCACATTTGTTTTAATGGTCCGTTTGTGGACGATTTTATCTGTTTTATCTCGGAAATATTCGATAAACTTATCCGTTTGTTTCTTCTTACGTGCCCAGTTTTTCAGATTGATTTTCCTCATTAATTCTTCTTAGGTATATCCAAATACAGATAACCTGTTAATGTTTTTCCTAGAACTTATGACCTTTGAGGATCTTGCGTTGTTGTTGGTCGCGTTCATACCTGATACAGGTTGTAGCTGTTCCTTCATTGTTAAGAGTAGGTGAACTGGCTTGTAAAATCTCGTTCTAATTCCAATTCACGATTGTAAAATGTTGGTCGCAGAAGAGTGGAAAATTCAAACCCTAGAATGGTGATCGTATTGTGTTGGATCTATCCCTCTTCACACAACAGAAGTAGTCATTTAAATGTGGAGCAGATATCACTATAATGTGTACAGTGTCCTCTGAGACAGTCAACCGTGCATAGTTCAGAAGATTGCTTTTTGCGAATCATTGTTTGTCAGGCGTGTGTGCACTTTCAACGAAGAATCGTGACCTATTCGCCCATCTATCAGGCTCTTTACATATATATGTATATTATATTACAAATATTCAATTAGCCGTCGAAACGAGGTACACGTTAGTTAGAGTTGAATAAGGACGATTCTAGATGCGCGTTCTAGTGCTGGGTTTGATGGAATGGGTTGAGCCTGCGTTCACGCGAGACCTGATGGGGATATTCCACACGTGAAATGTTCGTGTATCATGACCATCACTTCAAGGTAATGATCGGACCCCTATATGTGGAATACGATTCATATATACTCTTGTAATTGGTGTTGAAGGTATCACTGATCACCGTCATCGGTCTGCTCTCACACGTGAATTGTAAAGAGTAGTATCAGTAAACTCCAAATGTCGTCGCTTGGTCTAAACTGGAAACATTAATGGTTGCTAGCATCCATTAGCTAACTCGGACTCATATTGTGAAGGGCATGACTCGTACTAGCAACTGGCCGCACTTTCAGGCACGTTAGCTCCGTGTCAGCTCATCCAGGTAGAATGCGACACTCCAATGCATTGATCGCACGCATAGTGCATTTGGTTAATTACAGTTAATAGCAGAGGCCCGCCTGTTTACCAAGTCAAAATGTCACGTGATTCAACACAATTCCATCAAACTCGGGTAGCTGTTTGGGAGAAGTCTGAAGTTGACAATCGATTGAGATATGGAACATGGACTGACTGGTCAAGATCTGCCAAAAGAAGTTCGGCGAATAAGTTTGCGCGTAAGTACAAATTAACCATATTTTCAACGATGGTATTGACATCCCCATGATGTTAACTGACGATCTATTACAAATATGAGCCTCTGCATGGTCAATTAGAAAAAATGAGCTCGTCTTCCGGGATTACATCTTGATTACTTTTGGACAAAGGACGTACGGCAACCATATATATCTTCAGTATTGTCAGTCAGTAATGACCGGATATTTCATAATGATAATGCTCAGATAAATAGATAATGATATGCACCAGGGTTGAATCCACCTTGCAGTAAAGCACTATTGTTATCGGGGCATATTCCCAATGAGCATGTAGTTCATTTTCCACCCGATGTGTTCACGATACTCTGGATATGGTGTTCAATCAGGCTCAGAGAAGACAGGCACCGTGAGTTCGTGTGAAAATCGGCTACTTTGAGAATTGGATGGTATCTATCGAATGTTCCCTGAGCGGTCGAGTGGAGTCGTCTGAAGTTTTATCGAATCGATAGCGAGCACTGTGTCCTTTCAAGATATAGGTTTTAATCAGGTAACGTAAGCTAACTTTGCTGTTTATGCATTCAACTCTCGTCAGCTCATTAGAAAATATTCAGAAGTTGAAAATGGAGTGTTCTAGCCTATTTTCTGGGCCTTCTCTCATTTCACTTACATATATATTTATATGTTTATATGGTATAATAAGAATGGTTCACTGTGTTATGAACAAAATTAAAATCTGTCAAATTGACTGGTAACGGAAGACTGGCGGAGTCACCCTGTACAATGAACATGACCGTTTAAAACACTTTCTCGAAAGTAATATAAACTTACCATAAAACAAATGTTTATCTGCAACATTGAAAGCGTTATTAATCTGTGAAATCGCAAAGACGTGTATCGAACAGTGAAAAGAATAACGTTTAATGTGAAATTGGAATCGATGCCTGTAATAATAAGTCTGTCAGGAAGGCTTTGAAATGTAATCTACACTGTGCTGTTACTCAGAACCTTCTTTCAACAATATACTGCAAGCGAATCAAAGGTTTCAAGTGGAATGCACGTATAATGCAACAAAACCTACATTGTACTGGAAGACAGTATGTTACTTCTACACGTGACCAAATGTTATCTTCAATGCTATTGAGCAATTAATGCACTTGTTTGTTTCCAAGCTGGTACACAAGCAATTCTAGGGGTAGAGCAGAACGGACGATGAGAACCACGAGTGAAAGGCATACACAACATTTATTTCGAGGTGCCTTGTAACATGTAACGATTGTCAATCTGTCGAGATCTATGTGGACTGTCTGATTGAAAATGTGAAAATCCTAGCTTGAGATGACTAGAGCCAATGTTGACCGACCAGAAAGTGACTGTTTATATTCTGGTTCGTGATCAATTTTACAGAAACTCAACACAAATAAACTGACGACGGTTTGTATTGTAATGGTAGTTTACAAACTGTGTACTATAGACAAAATGACTTAGCAAGGATATGTTCAACGTAATTATGCCAATCAAATTGAGTCTGTTTCTTGGAATTTGCCTACTGAGAACAGGTTTTAGTTAAATATCACGGAATTGTGCTGAATTTTGACCGCACGTTAAATACTCTCTGTTATCTGAACACGCCTGTGAAGAAACGTACTTTCTTCGAACTTCTGAGGCCCCTCTGGTGAAATGCAAAACGAAAGTAAATACATGGGCAGTAGTATATTCTAAATGACGAGTTTTTAGTATGCTCTCATCAGATAACGAGTTAACTGCTCGACAATTTCAATTGGGGTCAGAAAACCATATCAAAGTTTACCAGAATATTGTTTTTGTATACATTTTGCAGTTTAACTGTTTTCTTGGAACATCTCATAGAAGGTTATAAAATACAAATAAATCAAACTGACTGTGTTTCTAACCCAAGAAATTCGGTGTTCAATGTAGAATGCTTTCAGCTAATGGACGCTTGTCACGTGACCTCAGTAGAATACGGCATTAGCCACGTTTTATGGAGCTCACAACATTTATGCAAAATGCACGTTATCAGGGAAAAACGTCACAGTTTCCGTCATTTCAAACAGTGTTTTATCGAGCGCACTAATCCAAACAAGGACAGTTGTAGAAAAGCAATAAAAAACGTAGAATATGTGTGTAAAATGCAATGCTTTACATTGGTGGTCACTTATGCTGGGTGATTGAAATGCTTTTATTTCAAGAATGTAATGCGCAAATCAAACGCAAATACTGTTGTGTATACTCTCTTACTGGTTGCAAAAATCTAGCGCGGTATCCCGAAATGATTTTACATATTTCCAATTGGTTGAGTTGAGCACCACCACACTGCATCCAGATAGGCCAACACACGCCAACGTTTGTGACTGTTGAGCATAGTGATGAAGTCGGCAGCTCGGGCTGATGCATTTGGACTTTGGTTACTAGTTGCGCTCGACATTTGGACTGCAAGGGGTTCGCCATCTACTTCGTCCCGTACGCGTGTCATTTACCATCAAATCATGTGAGACTGAACGTTTAGATTGGGCTGAATGTAACGCTGGATAACGTCATATGGTGTTTCTATGCACATTTGAGTTTAGAAACCCGTAGACTTTGTTGTGATAATTTATTACAACAGTTAATCATAAGAGCCGTCGGTTATGATGCGAGTCGGTTTTCTCTTCTAAGAAACGAGTAGCTCAATTTCACAAGACTGATCGTGGACTGTTCTACGTGGAATGTACCAAAAATCTACTTAGACTCGTGATCTTTGAACAACCGATTTGCTGCTGTATTCAACGCAGTTTTCATTTATCAAAACCTTCTAGCAAACAACGTGTAATCGTTAATACACTTTAGGGTGTAAAACATATTAAGTAACAACAGCGATTATCTAGTTGTTCGTCAAGCGTGCATACAACTCACAACGCTTCAGTCAGTGAAACCTATGACATCGTCAGTGTGTGTAGGTCGAAGAGTAAGGTCTCCTTTATATTCCATACATTGATGAAGCTGTTTCACCTTGAGTCAAACAAAACCTTTGTCGATGTAATTGCAAGTCGGATGGAATTTCAGTCACAAAGTGCATCAAACCAATTTGTTAAATCCATCAACCTCTTCACATAGATCACTCCACTCTGTTCTGTTGATAAGGAAAACTGTGAGCCGCTTACCATAATTTTTCAGTTTCACTAAAAAAATGATCACAATAGGAAAGTTTTGTGTTTCAAAATATTCAACTCGTGTGCACTAAATTTACGCAATAAACTCGTATTCCTCGGAAGCCAACAGTTTATTTAACGACCTACTGTTTACGTTGCTCTTCCATGTGCCAATAAACTGATTAATTATTGGGTGAACAGTGGGAAGTTGAAAGGAGTAACAACCGCAAAGGTAGTTGCATTGTTGAAACAGTTCACCTTAGGACGAAGGAGATGGATGTGTAAGGTTTGATAGCTTGTGGATGAGGCTACCCTTGTTGCTTTGAAACCTATTGCAGAAAAACATACTGATGTCCGTCCAGAGGATTAGGGAGCAAGGTGGAGGTGTTTGTGCGGAACATGTACAGGACAGTATACAAACTTGAAGGGATGTATGGAGTATAAATGAGAGTTTTAATGATTGATAGAAAATACGGGAAGTTGCCGCCTAAACGGGTAATAAAGACAAAGCATTTGCAGAACGAAAAAATTTTCCTTGAAGCGTTTTAGAATCTACGGCACTACTGATTCTACTATGGCGGCTAACAACGATGCCCGTAAAATATTGTATATTAAGATGCATCTTCCCCATATGCACTTACCGTCGAAAAACTTCACTGCATTTCGTGAAAAGAGAAGTTAATTAGGGTATATTTAAAATAAGCACTACTTGTACTTGAGTAGATTCTGAAAGTATCACGAAACCCGACCTTGTGTTCCAACAATCATTTGCTCGGTTACCTCCAGTCAACTGAAACTACTCAACCACTCTGTCGTCCCTACCACATTTTGTAGCCCACTTCGCACAATATTTAACCACTGTGAGAATTTCACGTAGTGTGCCACTATGGTTGGCTTGCTCATGTTTTCTATAATTCTGACGCGTTGTTTCCGGCAATTATTTAGATTGAATTCTATGAATACCCGAAAACGGTATATAAATAAGCTTGCAGTAATTGTCCTAAGCCAAAGTAGATTTAAATGCTCAACAGTGGTGTTAGTGAATTCGAGCGAGAAGTGGACAAGAAATTCTGCGGGAGCAATCAAACGCATGGATCGTTTGTTAGGTTCCGTATGAAACAGTGGATTGGGTAGCGCATTAACCAATACTGACTAAAATGGTGTTGTGGAGACGCGTTTCAACGGGAAGACAGTAAAAGTCTGCTTTTCCTCCTGAAAATCTTGGTTAAAACGTCTGTGCGATTTTGAAGCTAACTACCACCTGTTAGTGATGATAAATTAATTTTACTTGTTTGTTGGTAAATATTTAGGGAAAAACAATCTCCTTGTGTAATCCAATCTAGTGCGTATTCGTAATTGTGAACTACACAGTTGTCCTGCCTACTTAAAGATCGGAGGGTCGCAGCTGATTTAATTGAGTGTTTACTCATTCGAAATGGTGTAGTTAACTGTAAAATAACCATGCCGCTTCTTCACTCAGTTCGGAATTTGCTCTGGGGTGTTTCAAAAGACAATTGTTTTCATGGAATGTAATGCGGTTCATTGCACAACCATACCCTGAGTATATCCGATGAGTTCAAGCTAAGGAACTTTGCCCGAAAGTCCTGTAAACAGTATGCTCACTTACCCAGAAGGATACTTTGTGTGGCATTGAATCCCATCCCTGTACAACATAAAAACAGCTTTACTCAGTTTATTTTCAGTCTTGAACATTTGGAAGCAGTCTACTTTGGTGCATGTTTTATGTTAGGTTACAGTTGAAATGGTTGAAGTAATATTATAAACAAATAGTATCATGCACGTTAGCTAGTCTATCTACACAAAAATGTCATATTCATAGTTGTATAGATCGTTAAATGTAGAAATAGAGGAAGTAGAATATGTATCGGTTATTTTGACAGAAACTAGCACAATCAAAGAGAATGTCTTTTTTAACTAAATGAACAATTTCACAGGCGGAATGCTTCAGAACTTATGTTAACGCGTTGCTGACTACATGTCCCAATAATGGATCAGCCAACTGGAACAGTCGACCAGGTCAGCAGATCAGTCGTCCGTAAACCCAACCTTACTGGATGTATAACATATTTAGGTGATGCAGAAGCATGTAGATACAGCTACTTTGCTTATTGCATTTCTAAGTAGGATCAGCTAATCGTTACTTGCATTCAAGATAGTTATGTTCAAAGCGATCGTTTGCGTGCAAACATTCTACACGTGATCCATTTTTGTTGCATTAGGAATAGTCGGCAGATTTCGATACTAACACTCTTCAGTCTGTTACTCACTAAGGTGGTTTAGTTAACGACCTTGATTGTAATATGTGGCTGCTAAGATAAAGTGAACTGTTTCTCTCTCGCAGTAAACTTCCTAATGATGTCTTGGCAAAGTAGATAAAGAAATGCTGCAAATTAAATGTGGCAGTCAGACTAACATACACCGACACCTTCTCCCTCCCGCGATAACTAGTCAGGACGCAATCGATACCTATGCTGCTTACAAAGATGAGGAAACCAATACTCGACAGGTTTTATCGCATTAATTCATTCAGATTTAGCCACAGCGTCTGCTGTTCAGGAGGAACTAGGAGAAATATAGTTGCATGAAAGAACAAATTCTTAATTGGTTGATTGAACAACTCACAGAGCAGAAAAGCGCAGAGAGCTCGTTACTTTATCGAAGTCCGATAGGGTATACTAGTCCTGTTGCGCATTCAAAACTACCACTGATCCGAACTTGTCATAGGTCCGCTCAATGGACGTTTGAAACTGAACTGAGTGATTTGGAAACGGCTTTCCAGGACATCAAAGCTGCCTTCTCTTTGACGGATTTCATTCACATAATGTCTTGCTTTTATTTTGTATATTGTTAAGACATACTGTTGTTCGTTTGCTTTGATGCACACAACAAGATGAACGCTCAAGTTTGATGGGCGTGCGATAAATGCTGTAATCTCACATTGATCATCTCCTGATTTGTGTTTTTAAATGGAGCATAGGAATCAATTGCTTCAAACTAAAGTGAAGATGATTTGACTCGATGTACAGATCGATGAGCAGGTGAACAGTATTAAACCACTGCAAACTACGAGTCTCAATGAAGTGTATAATTTTGCCAACAATTTTTTGGGCTCAATCTGAGAAATGTTTCCAAATGATACACGCTAATAAGGAGCAATGAGTGAAGAAGTTCAACATGAATGGCAGCAGTTTGTTGTAAACATTTAGCAAACCATGTAACAATGTTTTCACAAGTTACAGTTAATCAATGACCAGTGAAAATTGCTACCTTACCTCGCCTAAAAAACGCAGCGGCTTTAAAATCAAGATGAAGTGTCGTTAGCACAATTATGAATCTGTCATACAGACATGCTACTACTTTTACCAGAATAGCACATTTGGCATTATTGTGGACCGTATAGGCAACATGGTATATATATGTATGGTTTATAGATGTTTATATTAATATGTATAGTTTTATATATATATAATTTATGTCTTTATTTTGGTTTGGTGCAATTATTGGAACTGTCTCAGCCTTTCGCAAATAAATTATATTTCTAGGGATCATGAATGGTCACCCAAATGAAAAGTTATAAAAGCGTAGAACCTTGTCATTACACGCTTCATTTTACTAATCACACGTATTTGTAGCTATATCGATCATCACAAACCTTCGGCATTGGGATGAATCCTGGTTGACTTCATTTGCTTAAGTTTCTCCAGGTTCCAGACCGAAATCAAACTTACGTGCTTGTGGGACTAATCTACTTATCTATCCTCAAACAACCACATTAGGAGACCTTCCGAATAATTACAGCTGCTTTTTATGAAGCAATTGCCAGTACGGTCGGAGATGAGAGCCAACTACGCTCCGCACCCAGAACATACTCCAGTATAATGTTTCCCTACGGTGGGGTTAACAGACAGGTTTGTCTGAAAAACAGAACTGTAGTCAGAAATAAGATTAACCTGAATTCGAGTGACCGCAATGGCGAGTGTTTAACCATTAATCAATTGTATGTTGACCTGGAACTTGGCAAATGGAAGACTGGTGTTGCATGCTTCATGCTTCAGAAGATTTCGTTTCATCTTCAGAAGCTTTTACTTAGGGCAGACGACTTACAGATGCTTGCATAGTAACAGCATCTACACTCTGAAACAGATGGATCGACATCACTAATCCCGGTTTATTATAGTGCACCCCAACTATCTATAGTGTTCATTATAACACTGACGTCAGTTTACAGATTATGTTTAAGCCTCGACATAGCTTGTGGATAACAGAGTTAATGAGGCAAATAAGTTTATCTGTTTTCCTCGCCATATTGATTTATAGAAATATAAGTAAACCAATAATCACTCATTGTAAAATGTAGGGAAATGTGGATGAGAACAAGTAGGTTCGTCCACTGCGTATTTTGTGTGAATCTGATTATTTGTTAGCAACATGAGACTATCAACACACTTTCTAAGAATCCCCTGAGTTGTTAATTTGTCTGCACGTTTCTTGTCCTAAACTGATCTTTAATGCAGTTTCTCGAACGAGAAGATGTGAAGAAACGGAAGTGGTGTTCGATGAACAATACTTACATAGTACAGATCTTGATTTGCGAGTAAAATTTTAATATGTGCACCTCAAAATATATCATACAGAGAACTTTAGTCCGGAATTGATGTTCACATGCAACATGCGTCCATCACCACACGCTTGTTCGTATACCGCCTACATATTCTTCATCTCTTATTCCAAACATGAACGAATCGTCGTACTGAAGTGATGAATCCCAAGTAGTTGAGTCCTACGATCTTGGTATCATATGATCGATAGGAGGTATCTTGCCTTTGTATCTACCAACGATTCAATGACACAACACATACTTTTCAATCGAAACTATTCTGTTCAGTCTCGAATATAAATTTATGAATGTAAACGTTTCATCAGTAGAATATTCGCTTACCGGCAATTTCGTCTGCATCCATGGCCTGGTTTACTTGGTAAACATATTCGAAGTATAGCTTTAATTTACACGTCCCATTTATACACTGAAACTAATACATACTGGTATATCGTTGATAGAAACTAATCGTTCGAAATTACAGTTAGGTAGGTTGCAGCAGTTTTATACATAAACTAATCTACATAGTTCTAAGTCCATTCATGCAATACACTTAATTAAAACAAACGGTGCGGAGAACGAATAGAAATGGGAGGTGGGTTGCATTACAACCATCTTACAGTAAGGTGGTTCTATCACAGTGAACGCCAATTTCGTATGAAATGAATATATCTTTCGTCTGTTAGACCTGACTGAGTCTGAAATGCACTGTGACTGCTGCATTAATATGAGTAATCTCAAGCAAACATAATCAAAATAGACATTTTCTGATTAGACATTAACTGAACATACATCGGTCACTTAATTTAAACATGGGAAGTTAATCAGTACTTTTAGCGTTCTCTAGAACCGAAATCCCCGAAAAAACGGTCGTCTTACCTGCAATATTCCTAGGAGCAACTTTTAATGGAAACAAAACAGTCTTCTTAGGTATGGCGCTAACAATAAAACGTTCATATTGTGTGAAGTTATATGCTTGAAGCGTTTATGAAAGGTAGCTTCTAACCAAACTCACCGCATGAAGAGATACCGAATGCTGTAACAAGAAAGAATAAACTCAGCAATGAGAGGTCCATTGAAAAGAAGCCTTTCGTCAACAGTTAAATTAAAGTCAATCGTATACGTAACGTGCCTCTTTATATAGAGCAGCTGAAATAAGTGCATCCAAGTAAAATAACACTGGCCGCAATCACCAATCCAGATGAATCAGACAACACGGATGACAAGGTCAGTGTGCAGTAGAGAGTGGACAACAACATAATTTGCAGTGCTACATCAAAACAAACCAATGGACACTGTAAGTTCATAGACGAACAATCAATGGATTGTACCAACTTAACCAGCGTAAAATGGTGCGTTGGAGTTTAGAAGAGGGTGAAACGTGAAGCTGACCTGGGGTCCATAAAGGGAAGATGTTGGTCTCAAGAAGAAACAGGCCATTCTTCCGATGGTGGACTGACGGTTCGTATGAGATGTAGGTTAAGTTAAAAACGGAAGTTTGAAAACGAAACCATTTGAAGAGTAAGCGTGATATTTGACCGAAATAGAATAACTAAGGGTTTCATGAGGTCTGGTAGCAATTCGGTCAAAATTGAAGAATGGTTTTAATCGGTTGCTCGTCATTAAAGCAACCATTCTTCTGAAAAGAAGGCTGATTGCAGCGCCGTATTCTGAGCACAAAAATTGGTAAATTTATTCGGATAACAGTGCTTCAGTTATGGATAGCATTTTAGAATCACAAATACGCATCAATATATTTAACAATTTGACAGGATCAACCAAGTAAATAGTTGCTAGGATGTTTTTTGCGATCGATAAGGCCGAGTTCTTCGGTTTTGTCTCCATCAGCTAGCGGTTTTATGACACTGCATTTAATAAACTCGCAGGTTTGTTCAGTCATGTGCTAATGCACATAAGCATCTGTTCTGGTTACGTAGAAGTCATTCCAACTGTACCTGAACTGGTTTGTTACGTGGGAAACAGACTGATCGACACACTGCGTATCGCTGCTCAAAACAGTCAATACCCTAGTGCATAAAGTAGGATGCAATCAAGCAAGTGAGTGGGAATGTTGCAACTCCGATGTCAGTTTATGACTCAAATTTTTAAACCGTCAACCACGAAATAGATTTGTCGGAATACAATACTTTCTCAGCACTCCAGCTAGTCAAGTTTGGAAGGTTTAGCTTACTGTGGTTACCTGCAGAATCTTCTGAACCAGCACAATGTAATAAGTCTCTTTCCTTAATTCAGTTCGCCTGCTTTGTGGAGATCTCTGGCTCTGTGGAATATAATTTTTTACTTACACCTTCCCATTGCCAACCGGCATACGGCCAGAGATCCGCAAGTTCGGTCCGCTGCATGTGAGCTTAATATAAGCAGATCGTTGCAAGAATTCATCCAAAGGCCTGGCGATTATGATGCTTAAGAAGGGCAAAAAAATGTTGAAAACATCACACGGAACACCCAATCGACATCTCAGCGACATGACATTAAAAACCTCGTCTCAATTCCAAGCCAACTTTGACAATTAGGGCCCATTTTAACTGAATTTTTCATGTTAAGGATTGAACGAGAGTTAGCCGCAGACAGCGAGTCTGTCATACTACAAACGCTACGTTGATGATACACTAGTATTCAGTCGGTCCAAACAGGCAATAGATAACCTAGTGCAGCGCCTAAATAGTTGTCATCCCAATCTGAAGGTAACGTGTGGCAGCGCTTAAATCTGAAGGTAACGTGTAAATTTGAGACTGATAATTGCCTGCCGTTTCTATACACACTCATAAATCGCCGGAAAGATGGTTCTATTAAAAGAGGATTTCTTTTATAGGAAATCCGTGTGGTCCAGTCAATAACTAAACTTTAGTCGTTTCGAACAAGTCCATCACGACTGCGCATTGTGAGTACATTATTCAAGCCAGCAAGACGAATCTGTACATAGGATAGTGTTGTGAAGAGACTAGACTGGATCACATCTGTACGACAATCTAATGGACATCCGAAAAGATGCAGAGAAATGCACAATAGAGCGAAACAACCATCTGAACAGGTGGTCACTGTGAGAGATAAAAAGGTTCGTATAGAATTGCCTTTGGAAGGCGATTACAGTATGCAACAGACAACGCAGAACTAATGAATCCGGTTAGACGAACACTTAACGCAACCGAAACTTGTGTATTAGCAGGTACCCAGAAGCTGCTTATGTGTTCATTCAAAGGAGATCAGCCTGTCGGTGCCACCTCACACTGTATCTACCAATTTACATGTAACTGCAAAGAAAGTTACATAGGCAGAACCGAGAGGTGTTTGATTTCCAGAGTGAAGGAACATTTGCCTAAATGGGTGCAGAACTCAGTATTATCGAAGAACGGCAATGTCGTTGAAACACGCAAGCAACCAGTGTCCGCAGTCGCAAGACACATCCTGACCACTGGTCACGTCATCGACCCGACCTGTGTATTCAGAATCTTTTTCACGTAGTGACCTTTCCTAACCCATTAATCGACTATCCATTCCACTCAGCCCTAATTGTTCGATTTAAAAAACCGTTTCATGTTATTGTAATTTTGAGACTGACCAGTCTGTATGGAATGCTTGCATATGTCAGTCTTCGTGGTCTAACGGTTTTGTTCAAACTTCAGTAGGGAACCAACTGTCATAAATTCCAAATCCTGCTGCACAGTCACTCTATAGCTATCGTTCATTGCATATGTCCGGAATGAGGACCACCACGGATGGACGTTTCGAATGTGTCTGA
>LOND01003304.1:15124-31145 GCA_014220965.1 Paragonimus kellicotti | reverse complement strand
CGAAATGCCACTTCTTGCTCAAAGCGGTAACATTCCTGGGGCATGTAATCTCTGGGTAGGGTGTCAGCACAGACCCAAGAAAGACGGAACAAAACCGATCTTGGCCCACACCGAAAGATGTAAATGAACTGAGGAGTTTCCTAGGGCTAGCGTCCTACTACCGCCGCTTCATCACCGACTTCGCTCGCGTCTCCACTCCCTTGACCAGACTGTTACAAAATAATCAAGAGTTCATGTGACCGGAAACAGTGTGATCATGCTTTAAATACTACGCGAACTCTCTGTACAGGCGCAGGCTAGCCTGTCCTGATTGTCACCGGAGGCCGGGGAGTTTGTCCTGGATACTGATGCAAGTGACAGTGCAATCGGAGCGGTCCTCTCGCAACGAGGACAAGATGGTAGAGAACGAGTGATAGCTTATGGTAGCCGGTGTTTGAGTTAATGCATGAGGAACTCCTGAACAAAGAGAAGAGATATGCTCGCTCTGGTATTCTTCGCGCGACATTCCCGGCACTGTCTGCCAGGCAAAAATTTATAGTTTGCACGGGCCATCAATCCTTCGTGCAGAAATGTGTTGCAAATCTACAGAGACCCAGAGGGGCAATTACCTCGGTGGCGAGTGATTCAACAGGAATACGATTTCGTATGTGAGCATAGATACGACAGACGACATCCTAACGCTGACTCGCTACTGAGGCGTCCCGCGCGCAATCATAGCGACTGTCCGTCTTACCTACACAACACGTGGCGCTTATCAGCCTACAGAGCGCGGAATACGGCCACTGGCAGCAGGCTCAAGCGGCAGATCCTGAGACTGCGCTAATTTATGAAAGGTGCCGGAATAATGGAGAAAGACCAACAAGCAAGGAAATGGAAGGAAAAGCTATGAGTTCACTGCCTTCGGGCGCTATGCGAACAGCTCAGGATGGTGGAGGGAGTATTATTTATCCAATACGGACCCGCCTACACGAGAAGGATTGTGGTACCTCAGTCCATGGTGCGTGAGGTCCTAACAAACTTGCACCGCGAGCTCGGCCACGCGGGAATAAATAAACTGGAGGCGGCTGCACGACAACGATTTTGGTGGCCACATCAGCGAAGAGATGTCAGGTTGTTATGCCAATCGTGTGAAAGATGCGGCACCTTCAAAAACCCTCAAACAGGACATCGTGCGCCGTTACAAGTTATGGCTGCAGGATACCCTAACGAGTTGGTGGGGGTAGACATCATGGGGCCTTCGCCCGAAACACTCCGAAGCAGTCGGTACATCTTGGTCCTGGTAGATTACTTCACTAAGTGGTGCAAAGCAGTTCCGCTCACACAGGTGGATATATCGACGGTAGCAACAGCCATTATCGACCACTGGGTGTGCCTTTGGGGAGCCCCCGGAAAAACTCCATTCAGATCAAGGCTCGTGCTTTGAAAGCTCTTTGGTTCGCGAAGTGTGTAGACTACTAGGAATAGATAAAACATGAACTACAGCTTATCACCCGCAGGGCAATGGGCAGGTGGAGGACGAACGGTCCCTAAAAGTCTCCTCAGGCTTCACAGAGGAGATGTCCACCGAATGCGGATCTAGCCATACCGAAATGTGTTAGCCTACCGCAGTGCTGTCCATTCGTCGACCGATCAAACCCCACATTTCCTGTGGACCGGACGAGAATTGAGATTACCCTCAGGTGCCCCAATTGCCGGTTACGCAACAACTGCAACTTTCAGTTGCACAATATATAAGCAACCTTCTTGATACACTTCGGCGGGCCCATCAAATCGCACGAACACATCTGGAGACATCCCACAGGCACCAGAAGGACTATTATGATAAGAAGGTTTTCGGAGCTCCCCTGAGGGTTGGCGAAAGACCGTGGTTACACAACACGGTTCCGAGCCCGGCAGTCCCGGCGAAGATGCACAAACAGTGGAAAGGGCCGTATGTTGTCGAACGAATACTTTCGGAGGCAACCTGTCAGATTAGTGAACTGACAGGAACCGACAGACAAGCAGTCTTGGCTCACTTCAACTGACTGGAACCATACACACAGACGCAATCGTGAAAACTACCTTCGGACGTTCCCGGTGTCGGGATGGAAGTCGAAGTTCCGAACGTGTTAACCATGGGTGAGACACCGGTGACGTTGCCCAGCGGAGAGGGGAATTGTGTGACGCGCGACCGACAACACTTAGCGCGCACGGATTGAATTAGAAGTGATCGCTACGTCAACGTCGTGCACGAAGACCCCGAAGCAACGGACAGTCAAACAAGCAAGGAGGACAATTGCACCTAAATTACCGCTGCGTGTTGCGTAATACATCTTTGGATACAATATCTACCTGCTCTTCTGATTGTATGTTACAGCGCAAGTGTATCTTCGAAGGATTCCGCCGCTTTTGACGTAATTAGCGTTGAAAAAATGTTGGAATAATTCGGCTCGGACGAGGGAGGGTTGGGCGTTCCAAAACCCGGCGATGAATTGAGCAGACTCCAGCGCATGACCTCTTCGATTGTTCGAAAACGTCCAAAAGTTGGAAATCTCGCGGAGTGCTCGGTCAATACGGGGTTTCTAACGTCCATTCATCGCGGAAGTTTGCCTCGCATAACGGATGTTTTCAAGAGTGAGTGAAAGAACATAATCTTACGTGTTAAACGTGAAAAGGCGGAGTGATTACATGTAATATACTGAATAGTGTATATACAATGTTTATTTGACAAAAACTTCACACGATATAAATGTTTTCGTTTCGTTTCAATGAAGTATATAATGTCGGCAGGTAATTCTTTTAATATTCTACGATTATTGGGTAATTGACAGCTACTTCTAGAATGATTATCACGCGACAATCGAAATTCCATACGAAGTTTCGACATTAGTTTGCCTTATAAGGTCAATGTTCAAGCTAGAATCTATATTTCATAGTAACTGAGAGGGAGTGCCATCGCCCAACTGGAACACAGAAGTAACGTTTGCAGGCTTGGTATCGTCTGAGTCGTGGTACGCATCTGATAACTGCTGCCGTTGAGTTATCGAATGACTCTTCGCATGAGGTGGACTATGTTATCATTTTTGAAGCGATATAATCAGCAACCACTATACGCCCCCAAATATACAGGGTGGGTGTGAATTATCCGAGTCAAATCGTGAAAAACTACTCTGCTTGAAGTGAGCGTAGCACAGGGTTGTTAGAAATTCGAAGTGCAGGTAATTTAAGCTCAATAGCGTTCTCGAAAAATTAACCAGTGCCGAAATCGACAATCTTTGCGAAGTACTGGGAGTTCTGAGCTTATCGGTAACGGAACCGAAAATTCGGGTTTACTGGTTCATGAAGGGGATCTTAGCACATATAAAAAGTAATTGTGAAATAAGGAGATCAAAATGGGATGAAAATGATAAGAAGGTTTTCGGAGCTACCCTGAGGGTTGGCGAAAGACCGTGGTTACACAACACGGTTCCGAGCCCGGCAGTCCCGGCGAAGATGCACAAACAGTGGAAAGGGCCGTATGTTGTCGAACGAATACTTTCGGAGGCAACCTGTCAGATTAGTGAACTGACAGGAACCGATAGACAGCCAATCGTGGTTCACTTCAATCGACTAAAGCCATACACACAGACCGCAGTCCGTGAACTACCATCGGACGCTCCCCGATGTCGGGATGGAAGTTGAAGTTCCGAATGTGTTAGGCATAGGTGAGGCACCGGGGACGGTGCCCAGCGAAGAGGGGAATTGTGTAACGCGCGATGAAAACCGGCTAACGCACACGGATTGACTTAATTATTACATGGCTGCTTTGTTCATCTTTCAGATCGCTACGTCAACGTCGTGCACGAAGACCCCGAATCAACGGACAGTCAAACAAGCAAGGAGGACAATTGCACCTAAATGTAACTCTGTCATACCCTTGTACCTTATCCTTTTTGGTTACTCTAGTACCGCTGCGTGTTGCGTAATACATCTTTGGATACAGTCTCCCACTGTTATTCTGGTTGCATGCTACAAAAGTAACTAATACATAAGACAAATACCGTAATGCATTAACTTTCAAACTGAAAGTAATATGACCTATCGGCATCTGCTAACTGTAAATTGTAAGCTCGACGTGGAGTCTCCGGTTATCCGTTAGACTACCGAATCACTTACACGCAGCATGGGGACACCGTGGGATGGCGTTTACCAGAAGTAAGAATGGGAACATTCTTGTGGGAAAAGAACGCAACGAACGAACATGAGCCAACGTCTGACTTGCGCAGGTGACTTCCTATGAGCATGCAATACTCGAATTAGGGTCAAATGCCTAGTACACAAAGGTGTAGCCGGGCAGCAGTAAAGAAGAATGAGTGCTTTATGTAACCTAATGTTCTTCTAGCTATTAGCTGCTAGGAAAGATTCATGTACTGCGAAATTAAAAGAGTTTGAGTAACGTATAAGTAGGTCGGGTACTGAGTTGTCAGTTGAACTATGACCGTCCAGCTTTATAAAGTCCTCTGGTATATGGCAACCATGTGCAACGATGGTGGATTTATTGGCTGAAAATTTCATCAGCCAAGTTTGACACCAAGACTCTAATGACATGAAGTCTTCCGTATATTTTCTAAACAAGAACTGAGATTGCCAGGAGGAATAGTGTAGTCTAGTTTGATATCGCCAGCGAATACCGGGACTGATAAATTCATGTATATCGTTTATATACATAAGAAAGAGTAACGGTCCCAGGACGCTTCCTTGAATCACTCCACTGGTGACTGGTCTGGGTGTTGAGCTGTTATCTCCTATTTTCACTGTTTGTGTGCGGTCTACAAGGTATGAAGCAAACCAGCTAAGCAATGGATCACGTATACCAAAAGATGCCATTTTGATCAGAAGACGCCTATGAGGCACACGATCAAAAGCCTTTTGCATATCCAAAAGTATAATAATAATTGCATTCCCTGAATCAGCAGATTTTGTAACATGGTTAAGAAATTCCAGCTGGCACGTCATGCACGAACGTTTGCTGAGGAACCCATGCTGGGAGTGGTTTATAAGGTTTTGTGATAATAAGAATTCAACCATGCAACATTTTATTATCCTTTCCAACACCCGAGAACAAATTGAAGTATGGTTAATGGGACGATAATTGTTGATATCTTGTCGCGAGCCACTTTTATAGCGGGGCTTAATTATGAGATTCTTCCACTGGGGATGGAATGCATATGTTAAAAATGTACGTGTTGGAGGAAATCTATTTTCCCCAAAAATGGTTTTTTCGAGCTATCTTCGAAAGATAAGTTGGTCATCCTCGGCACCTAGCAGGATGAAGGCGATCGCTCGTAGTTACGCCTATTGGCCCGGCATGGACAGCCACATAGAAGATCTAGTGAAACGGTGCTCAAGATGTCAACAGGCTGCCAAACTACCCACCAGGCAGGATCCAATACCGTGGCCAGCACCCAAAGGTCCATGGTCACGCCTACATCTTGATTTCGCTGGTCCGATCGACGGGGTATCCTACCTCGTCTTGGTCGATGCCTATACCAAATGGCCTGAGATAGTCGCACTTTCTCCGGCAACGTCCTCAATACGATCACTGCCCTGCGTCGCGTTTCCAGTCAACACGGATATCCCGACATTCTCGTGTCGGACAACGGGACGCAATTCACGTCTTCATACTTCGAGGACTTCTGCCGCCGTTCACTCATCCAACACACTCGTTCTCCGCCTTATCACCCGCAGTCCAACGGGCAAGCTGAACGTTTCGTTGACACTTTCAAACGGGCGCTGCTTAAATCTCGCGGGGAGGACCACAGACGAGGTGTTACAGGAGTTTCTGTTCGTCTACCGCACAACTCCCAATCCTGCAACATCTGACGGTCGATCACCAGCCGAAGCTCTTGTGGGTCGCAAGCTTCGCACAGTGCATCAGGCTCTCATTCCGACGAATGAGCCAACGCAGGTGCCCGGCCCAAACTCCAACGACGGTTTCGCTATTGGAGAAGCCGTTTACGCTCGTGACTATCGACCGGGTCACAATAACTGGACGGACGCAACCGTGAGTGCTCGTCACGGAAAAGTGTTGTATGACGTTTCTGTCAGTGGCACCATATGGAAACGTCACCGCAACCAGTTGCGCCCTCGCCACGCGAACTCAACAACGACAGATGACCAGCGTCCGCTTCCGCTGGATATCCTGTTAGACACGTTCGCAATTCCGGACACAGACACTTCTACAGTTCCGTCGTCCACGCCGAAATCACCATCGGCCTTGTAGTGACCTGGGGTTGACCCCGGTCTGCCTGCTGTACGATGTGTAAAATTCTTCCCAAAATCATAGTTCACATTGTACATAGGATCTTAAGGATCTTTGTCTGCCGTCTGCTTGTTGCATGCGACCGCGTTTGTTTGTTTGCATGCTTGTCGGTCTATGCGCGCCAATGGCGCCTCACGCACTTTCCGGCTTGATCGCGCGCTCGACGGTCGGATCCTCAACCTCCCTAGCTATCTTCCGCGTGTCGGTGTCGCTAGCACTGATCGAGACCTATTGTAATATCGTATAATATACTTTGGGTCTCCCGCAATTATTTGTTTTTATTTCGCGTCTGGTATTATTGAGTATACCTGGGAAGGCGTTAATTTAGTGCACGTACGCACTAAAGCCTCCTATCCGGACGTTCGACAGACCGCGGTAGGCGCCCACATCTTACTATTTAGATAGACCCTCGAACCAAGGTGCTACAGATGATTGTCATCTCAAACGGGAGGTGTTGGGGAAAGTCTATTTTCCCCAAAAATGGTTTATTTTTCGAGCTATCTTCGAAAAATAAATTGTGATTTTGAATTTCATCTTTTCGCGCCACAACGTGCCAAAACTCAATTTTGGCGCACGTTTCTCCTGCGTCTCTGATTGGCCCATCCCACTTTTAATGCATCAATTCAGGTGGGATTCTTCAAGGCTGTTCAGAGACTATATATATGCAGACGCTGGTCTGCAATGTTACCTTTGGTTAGAGAGCAAATACATTCTCGACTGAAGGTCAAGGTCTTCTGTGTTCTTCTGGGGTTTTCGGTTATCGTTACGCTCGGTGCTACGTGTTCGTGTTTCGTATAGTCGTGCGCTAGACATTTATCGTTATCGTTGACCAGCGGGTCATAACAATAGGTATTAGGCAAAATTAGAGGGATGTCTTCCCCTCCGTGTTTGAGAGCAACAATGTGAATACCGTCAGGATCAGGAATATAAGAAGGTTTGATAATGGCTAACTGAGAGCGTATTTTCACTGCATCAACAGGAACATGACTTAGGAACATACTTGTGTTAACAGGGAGAGGTGGAGGCAATATATTTCCTTCAATGTTGAAGGAAGCAGCAAAATAGGAATTGAAAACTTCACAGACTGTAACCGGATCGCCCACGAGAATCTTGTCGTTTATGGTTACTACTGAGATAATAGGGTCTCTCATATAGTTTCTGCGCCTCAATGATTGCATCACCTTCGCGCCCTTTTCTTCGCTGTCAAGCGCACATTTTTTCTTATTTAGTTGGAGCATTTCGGTTCTATTTTCTATAGCACTAAACACCTCACGCGTTTGTGTAGCGAGATAGAAGTAACGCATTTTTCGATGCCGTAGTTAAAGAATTTCTAGCTAACCTCGCTCCTTTGGAGTGAGAGTTCTGCCTTTACATCACACAGTATGCGTTTTGATCTTGGCGGAGCTAAGATGTTCATGCAAAACCTGAAGTGTTCACTGAATACTTCGGTTGCAGTACTACGGTCCGAGATCAGAAAAAATGTTTCACTTCAAGTATCTGAGCAACGCAGTGAACATGTTCCAGTGGGCCATTTTATTTGGCAGTAATATGTGACGATAGACTTTTCATGCTTTTAGGCCAAACATGAAGTTGACCACGTTGTGGTCACTTCCTGGAAATTGTTCCGAGACGGACACAGTAGCAGAGGAGATACCTGTTGTAAAAATGAGATCTAAAGTGTGGTCAGTCTGGTAAGTGCCAAAACGTGTTGGCGCCATCCGTTTATTTGGACACATGCGAGAAACTCTGCTTGATTTGTAGGAGCTGCAGAAGATATTTGGCATGATGAGATCCCCGCCAATTACTTCGTTTTGTGAACGCGAAGTTGACAAACTTCATTCCATTGATAGGTTAGTCATGTCGTCATGAGTGGCGTTAGGTGGTCTGTAGACGCATCCTAAGAGTATCTCACAGGATCCAGCTGACACTGACAGCCACAATGAGTCGTCAATCATATCAAGACACGGCTCATCAAGTATGGTTGCAGAATATTGCTCTCTTAGGTGAATTAAACGCCATCCCCCACGTCCTGCACCATGATTTTCACGGAACATATGATAAGCTGTAAAATTTAGCTGCCTGTCTGCAGCCTCAGGGGTACGTCAAGCTCCAGTGATTAAAATATGGTAAGGATTATATAAAAAGATGAAAGATCTGGAGGTGTTCATTTTAAGGAGTAGTGAACGTGCGTTCGAAAGCAATAAACCCAGTGCGCTTTTCCTATTCCACATCGTTATTAGACCTTCAAAAATGTCCCACGTAGAATGGTTTTTGTGACGTCGCTCGGTTTGCTGTGCTTATAATGAGCTCGCTAGTGACTGATTCGGTGCCGCCTGCGTTTCAGTCCATAGCAGGAATAGGGTATGTCGGGGTAGCGGAACTATGGGGATGGACTCGGTATGGAGGTTTGAACGGTATGTGACCCACTAAAAAAGGGTAAGGTTGAAATGAATTGGTCATGCCCACATGCACGTTGTCAGCAAAGAGATCGCGGGTTGCATTTAGGTGAGCATTCATAGTGTAGGGGATATTCATGCTGAAAGTTGTGTTGAAGGTAAGGCAAGCATCTCTGAGGGTGATGATGTGCACCTGGTTGAGCCTTATATTGAAAGCTGCGTTACGTGGGAGGTTGCTGTTATTAGACAAAGTCCCAGAATAAGGGGTTAGTAATAAAGACATCTTTTTATTCGCTGTGTATGGATCTGGGTCTTCATGCACGTCTTTCCCTTATTTTGCCGAAGGAGTCAACCCGAGCAGCTCGTAGGTTAGTAATTAGAGGATGATCTGTCATCACCAGTGCCCCACTGGTAGTTGGCGTGTGGATTCCTTCGGGATTTGTTTGACATAGAAACACCTGCGTTTCTTTGACTAGTAGATGGGTGAAGTCATCTCATTTGATTCGGTTACCGCTTTGGTAGGTTGAACTCCGGACAATCCATTTGAATCAATATGAGCACAGATATTCACAGGCTTCTGCTCACTAGTTGAGTCCTCGACCGATTTTGCCCCTACGTTCGGCCCGCTGTTGGAACTGTCAAAATGCATCGTCAGATCCTTCAATTCAGCGAATTTGTCTCTTGTGTGGCATCGGTACACTCAAGCATGGTGCAAAAAAGCGACGCTACACGATCACCGGAACCCAGTGCATCATCTCTGGACACCGTCGTACCCTGTTTTGATGCGTCCTGTACTAGGCGTTCAGAGATCGAGGTCTTGCCCACTAAGAGATTTTGACACTCCCTTTCAGGAGACGTTTCGTCCTCCATAATTCTCATCAGTTTAAGCGAGGTTTTAGACTTAATGAGGTTTTGGTATTGGATGAACTGTTTTGCGATTGTTTCGCACCGCAATTTGTACAACAACAGGCCGTAGATCTTTTGTATATTCCTACGAAGACGTATACAGACGTTTGAAGACGGACCTATATCAGTAACATTCGAGAGCATTTTTTCAACGCTTTCTAAGTACAGCTTATCCGACAAGTTGAGTACGATGCTCGTCTGTTTGGTGATTTCTGTTCCCATCGTGATGATAAACATGATTACGCTGCAAGTGTTATCCATATCGGGACTTTCAAGCCTTTGGAAGATGCAAGGAAACAAGATTTCCCTTTAGGAAATCGAACGCAACGTAGTTTGTCTTTAGGCGGGCAAGCTCAACTTCTGGCTTAGACATCTCACCGAATAAACTCGTTAATACATTGTCCACAGGGATAAAACAGTTCGTAGCTTGAGAGGGGCTGGTGGAAACCATCAGTTCATCTTCATCACCTTTAATAGCAGTCACTTTGGAGGAGCCAGCTTTGATCCCGGGCCTAGCACCTTTGCCTTTAGGATTATCAATATCAACTTTAGAGTATGAAATAGTGGTTTCGACACCAGCCGATCTTGGTTGACGACTGATTCTGGTCACCGCAGTTCGTAACTATCAGAATATTTTTAACGAATCGTGGCGAATCGTTAGTTGTGTTCACACACTACCACGGTCACAAACCGTTTGCAATGCTCGTCTGCCAGATTTTGGACACAATTCAGGTTGTAACCTGTTACAATGAATGCGGTCACACGGTCGTAGCGAGGACACTGTCGGACTTAGTGAGGAGGGTGGATAATCACGACCCTGTCGTGTGGGTTAAATGCGATATGATCGCACACATCTGCATCTTGGCAGAGGGTGAAACAGCTCACGGTCGCAACAAGGACACCGTTTGCATTATTCATTCGGACCGCCTGAACACCCACAATTTTCAGGCAAATTTAGAGCTGTTTCTAACAAGCTGAATGGTTCCAAAACGTTTGAAACGTACTTGAAATCGCAGACGTTGAGCATGCGCGAAAATCCAAGCAAAAGGCTACAGTAGCTCGATTCGAATCACAGCCTGGCTAACAAAACAGGCAAACGAACGAATGCAGTGAAACATGGCTCACAGACCGTTCCTATTCACTTCAATAGTCGATCACTAGTGTTTGCATCGTTTGCAACCATAAACCGCATAGACGCAATTCAACCAAGTTCACTTGTTCAGTCTATGTTCCAATTCGTTCCTATTCACTTCAATAGTCGATCACTAGTGTTTGCATCGTTTGCAACCATAAACCGCATAGCTTGCTGTCTTCCTCCCAACACGGTCAATACTACATCGGAATTTCACAAACGAATTGTACTCTCCTTTCCGTGTCTACACATATAATATCGTTCTTCTTCCTGGGCATATCTCTTTCCCAGTCAATGTTCTCCTCGGCATTTCTTCTCTTCATTTGGAAACTGGAAAGGAGAAAAACGTACAACCGTTAGGCCTGCACGTGCAAACCTTTTTTTACAATAGATTTACCAGAGTTCCGTTAGCTCGACATCTTAACCAGATCAACCAACGCACTACGCTGAGGAGGGATTGAATTATGCGGTGGATCTGAAATTGTAATTCCTTAGCGAATTTTATTTAAAACATACCTTCTTGTGCCAAATCCGTATTCCTCTCTCTAGTAGTACTGTCCACTACGACAAACTTGGTTACACTTACCTGCTGACGCTAGCTTCAAAGTATTGCTGGCATCGCGTGCAATACAGTCCTTGATCGAAGAACGGCGTGAAGACGCAATCCCAGTGATACCACTGGGGGCAGAATTGACATTTGATCCAGTTGTCAATACTTTGATCCTCGGCAGGTGACTCCCTCTGTCCACATTCTCCCAAATACTCGAGCTCACTTCGGGAGTTGAGACCGCTACTGATGCCAAACTCGGTCCCGGTTGCGGTTCGTTGCTGTCGCTGGTAGTGCTGGAATTGTTCTCCGACGTTTCGGCGCAGGAGGGCATTGAAATAGCTGGACCGTTCCGAAGTCCACTGCGGATTGCGCGGCCGGTGCCGGGGTGGAAGCTGTTGGTTCCGGTGAACTCGGTTCCACATTTTGGTCGTCTCATTTGCTCTCCGACAGATCCAAATTGAACACGAAGGCATCTTTCGTGTTTCCATGTTTTACTGGGATGAAGTAAGGCGGCAGTCTACTGTGGCCACAATTACCGATAAACTCCCGAAGCTCGTCTAACAACTGGTTGAACGTTGTGTCGTCCAGTTGTCTCTTGGCCATCATTCCTAACTCTGTGAATGCTGCTACGCCGGATGAACGTACGTACGTTTTCCTCGGGGCCTCGTAGTTCACAGCAGGAACCTCCAAAATCCCATTGAACTGCCTGGTCCAACGAGGGATTACAGGAAAGTCTTCCAGATGACCGCCGAACGACTGGTATACATGCAATGAGTGCATGCATGGCAGTAGATACTCTACTGCAAACGGACAATTCGCAATTCAACTGCATTTCATTTACGTTGTACGTGTGAGTGTAGTCCCTGACAATAATGGCCGTCGCAGATGCAGTAAAAGTTGGATGGGTTCGTCCGCGAAGTTTTCAGATGTTTACCGCATCGCCTTCGGAACTAATCGACCGTTCAGCACGACATAATCTGCACGATTATTTATCTGCGGGTATGAGCGGCATGTAGAGACGAGCAGTGCCTGACGGTCGTTGATGATGTGGTCGAAGATGGCCGTTGTGCGCTCGATTGCCTGCCAAATCCTGATCTGCGCGTTCAGATTGTGCCGCTTAATTGACCGATGCAACGATTCCTGTGAAGTTGTCCCATCGGCCAAACGTGGGGACCTTCGGGCTGCGGCAATTGGTCCACTTCTGTGATCTAATAATGAGCCTGGTCATCAGGATACTCATTATAGAACGGAAGATTCGGCGTTCCGCATGATAGCCAACGCTGCAGCGTACCTCCACCGGTTACGCGTGAGCATAGCTACCATGAACCACTTGTTCACGGTCAGATTGGAGGTCCGACCGCGCACGTTCCTCAGGATGTGCACTCGCACAGAATTTGGTGGACATGCGGAAGCTCTTGTACTATTACCACTTGTATGGCGGCACTTTTTTCTTCCACCATCGTTTTCCCCACCGGTCCGACGAAGGGTACGAATCGCGAAAGAAACAGGACAATCGCTATCGCCGTTTCGTTTTCCAACCAACAAAAGCAAACCGGTAGACCTACTCCACTAACGTCTACAATCACCAAAACCAGAAAGGATGTATCATTCTTCACAACTCTTATATGTGACATCGAGACCAATGAACTTACGGTAACGCCGACAAAATTCTTTTTGTTCATTACTGATAAACATGAGTTGAGTTAGGGGGTTTTCATTATCTACAGTAAAAGTGCATTTACCGGTCATGTTCGGTTGCGCGTGCAAACGATCAAGGTAGACAGTGGTGTTTCCCTTTGAGAGTATCCCGGCTCGAAGAGCACACACATCCTTCGTTGTTGTCTTCTTGTCGAAACGCTGCCGGATGTATTGTGTGATATTGAAGGAGACAGTGCCGTTGAGTAGCCACGGTCGAATCTCCTCGATTTCTTCATCCGTGAGGCGGCGCCTTGAGGTTTCATATTGGCAGCGATGACGTCACAGGGGTGGTTGTGCACCATGAAGAAGTTCGTGATGCGAAATCTCCCGTCAGTGTGACGGTTAACGTTGAAATACGACAAGCATCTTGTCTGACCGCTTGTGTAGTGGCCAATGGCCGTGTGGCTTCTCTAAGGATCCCGGCTGCAACCATGTTTCCCGCTTGTTTGTTCTGTACGCATGATTCTGTGTACGCCTGCTATAGGAGGCCTGATATGAACTCAGTGCCACTTTCTTCAGTCGTGCAACTAATTGCACGCAGCGAATACTTGCCCCTTCCCCGATGACACATCTACCACTTCATTCTTCAAGGTCGTTTGACCCTGACATTTCCGAGCGTGGTTTAACGCATCCGTAGGTTCCACACAAATTTTGCCTGACGTGCTCATGAGTACCGCCAAGTTGGTTTTAGCCCATCCCGTGCCTCTTTTCTTCCTCCTCTTGGTTGCTGCTGTTGATCCTCAGACTAGGCTAGAGCTAACTACTTATCACATTTTCAAAGCACTGCTGGAAATATACAGTTTGCTTCTAAACCCCACTGCGTTCTCTACCCCGATGCCTGTTTGGACAACGTTCGATTGCTTCTCACGAAAGACGTTTCGAATTGTTAGTGGAGGGGGGTTGATCGCAGACCCCGTTGTTCTCTACATTTTCTCTCTCTCTCGAATACCCGAAGATGGCGCAACACATGTAGCCTACGGACGCATGCGTAAACGCGTCTCCTATGATCACCGAACGCAGGTTCGGTTGATCGGATGCAATATGAAGAGCCGGACTGAACTTCAAAACGTTTCAGCTCAGCTCCAATTGCATCCAAGTTCTGAGAACTGTCGTGGAGAAACGATAACACCAAAATAACACCAAAATAGACAAATTAACAGTGTTTACGCTTATGTTTTCGGTTCAGGAAAAAGAGTCCTTCCGACTTATACTGCACATTTATTGCGCGTGCGAACCAATGATGATCAGCAGTTAGCGCATGAACATGGGTAACCCACCGGATGCGAGCGGTTGACGAGATGGTGTCGAGAGGTAACCGTGCACAGAAAGGGGGTATACCAGATAGGGGAACCTATTCATGTATCTGTAGTCAAAGTGAGCATATCTGGTTCGACGACTGATTTTGGCCACCACTGTTCGCCCATATAATAATATTGTTAGTGAAGCGCAAACGTCTTCAGAGCATTAGCAGATTATATAGAATTGAAAATTGCAAACATGACAATTCTATGAACAATTTCAAGTTCAACATCCACACAGTAATCACTTGCCCTTTTTGAATCGCACGCACCGATTATGTGATCGGTGGACTTATAAAACGACTTACACAATATGCGAAAACCTCACACTGTTAATCGATGTCGTTCTAATTTTCTTCCACATCCTTCGAGGCTCGTTCAACCTTGAAGCCCAGGTCGGCGTTTCCCAGTGATTCAGCGACTGATACATGGGTTTGTAGCTTTTCGTACTTGATAATTCTCATTGTTCTTCACACCTTCCTTTGCACCTTCCTTAAATTCACGTGTACGTTCGATTTGTAAACCATGTGCATCGAATGAATTAATAATCACCAATAAAAAAGTTATCTCAATGGTCACGGGCCCTGCATTTTCTATGCGTTCCGTGTCGCCTGTGTACGGATTTTTGGAGAGTTAGAGACTAACGGGATCGACGATTTATTCCAGCATAGTTCCGAATACATCTGTCGTCGGAATTAACTCCGTCATGGCCTCGAAATTATTTAACAGCAACGCGATGGATCGTATTCATCAGGTAATTCATTCGCTGTAGTGGAACTCTAAAGCAACGCACACTGGCTAACTATTGTGCGTCAGTTGCTTTCATTTTCATCTCATTTTGATCCTGTATTCACAATTATGTTTTATATTGTGCTAAGATCCCCTTCATGAACCAGTAAACCCGAATTTTCGGTTCCGTTACCGATAAGCTCAGAACTCCCAGTACTTCGCAAAGATTGTCGATTTCGGCACTGGTTAATTTTTCGAGAACGCTATTGAGCTTAAATTACCTGCACTTCGAATTTCTAACCCCTGTGCTCGCTTCACTCAAGCAGAGGTATTTTTCCGATTTGATCGGGATAATTCACAGGCCACCCTGTACTATTTGGTGGCTTAGTGGTTGCTGATTAATATCGCTTCAAAAATGATTAACATAGTCGACCTCATGCTGAACGAGTCATACGATAAACTCAAGGCAGCAGTTTAAAGCGTACCACGGCGTCAGACGAGGCCAAGCTGCAACAGTTACTTTCTGGTGTCCAGTTGGGTGATGGCACTCCCTCTCAGTTACTATGAAATATAGATTCTAGCTTGAACATTGACCTTATAAAACAAACTAATGTCAAAACTTCGTATGGAATTTTGATTGTCACGTGATAATCATTCTAGAAGTAGCTGCTAATTACCCAATAATCGTGGAATACTATAAACAATTACCTGCCGATATTATATACTTCATTGAAAGGAAAAGAAAACATTTATATCGCGTGAAGTTTTTGTCAAGAAAATATTATATATACATTATTTATCATATTACATGTGATCACTCCGCATTTCCCCATTTAACACGTAAGATTGTGTTCTTTTTCTCACTCTTGAAAACATCCGTTATGCGAGGAAAATTTCCGCGATGAATGGACGTTAGAAACCCCGTATTGACCGAGCAGTTCGCGAGATTTTCAACTTTTGACGTTTTCGAACAATCGAAGAAGTCATGCGGTGGATTTTTTGCCGGATTTTAGAAATTCCCGTACTCCCTCG
>LOND01003304.1:3376-14962 GCA_014220965.1 Paragonimus kellicotti | reverse complement strand
GACGTTGACGTAGCGACCTGAAAGATGAAAAAAGCGGCCATGCAACAATTACCACTTCTAATTCAATCCGTGCGCGCGTACTAGTTTCGGTCGCGCGTTAAACAATCCCCCTTCTCGCTGGGCACCGTCCCTGTTGCCTCACCTATGCCTAACACATTCGGAACTTGAACTTCCATCCCGCCATCGGGAGCGTCCGATGGTAATGCACGGACTGGGGTCTGTGTGTATGGCTTCAGTCGATTGAAGTGAACCACGATTGGCTGTCTATCGGTTCCTGTCAGTTCACTAATCTGACAGGTTGCCTCCGAAATTATTCGTTCGACAACATACGGCCCTTTCCACTGTTTGTGCACCTTCGCCGGGACTCCCGGGCTCGGAACCGTGTTGTGTAACCACACTCTTTCGCCAACCCTCAGGGGAGCTCCGAAAACCTTCTTATCATAATAGTCCTTCTGGTGCCTGTGGGATGTCTCCAGATGTGTTCGTGCGATTTGATGGGCCCGCCGAAGTGTATCAAGAAGGTTGCTTATATATTGTGCAACTGGAAAGTTGCAGTTGTTGCGTAACCGGCAATCGGGCATCTGAGGGTAATCTCAGTTCTCGCCCGGTCCACAGGAAATGTGGGGTTTGATCGGTCGACGAATGGACAGCACTGCGGTAGGCTAACATACATTTCGGTATAGCTAGATCCCATTCGGTGACATTCTCCTCTGTGAAGGCCTTGAGGAGACTTTTGAGGGACCGGTTCGTCCTTTCCACCTGCCCATTGCCCTGCGGGTGATAAGCTGTAGTTCGTGTTTTATCTATTCCTAGTAGTCTACACACTTCGCGAACCAAAGAGCTTTCAAAGCACGAGCCTTGATCTGAATGGAGTTTGTCCGGGGGCTCCCCAAAGGCACACCCAGTGATCGACAATGGCTGTTGCTACCGTCGATGTATCCACCTGTGCAAGCGGAACTGCTTCGCACCACTTGGTGAAGTAATCGACCAGGACCAAGATGTACCGATTGCTTCGGGGTGTTTCGGGCAACGGCCCCATGATGTCTACCCCCACCAACTCGTTAGGGTATCCTGCAGCCATAACTTGTAACGGCGCACGATGTCCTGTTTGAGGGTTTTTGAAGGTGCCGCATCTTTCACACGATTGGCATAACAACCTGACATCTCTTCGCTGATGTGGCCACCAAAATCGTTGTCGTGCAGCCGCCTCCAGTTTATTTATTCCCGCGTGGCCGAGCTCGCGGTGCAAGTTTGTTAGGACCTCACGCACCATGGACTGAGGTACCACAATCCTTCTCGTGTAGGCGGGTCCGTATTGGATAAATAATACTCCCTCCACCATCCTGAGCTGCTCCCATATTGCCCAAAGGCAGCGACATTCATAGCTTTTCCTTCCATTTCCTTGCTTGTTGGTCTTTCTCCATTATTCCGGCACCTTTCATAAATTAGCGCAGTCTCAGGATCTGCCGCTTGAGCCTGCTGCCAGTGGCCGTATTCCGCGCTCTGTAAGTTGATAAGCGCCACGTGTTGCGTAGTACAAGACGGACAGTCGCCATGATTACGCGCGGGACGCCTCGATAGCGAATCAGCATTAGAATGTCGCCTGCCGGATCTGTGTTCACATACGAAATCGTATTCCTGTAGAATCTCCTCGCCATCGAGGTAATTGCCCCTCTGGGTCTCTGTAGATTTGCAACACACGGAAGGATTGATGGCCCGTGCAAACTATAAATTTTTGCCTGGCAGACAGTGCCGGGAATGTCGCGCGAAGAATACTAGAGCAAGCATTTCTTTTCTCGTTGTGCAGTAGTTCCTCTCGCATTTACTCAAACACCGGCTACCATAAGCTATCACTCGTTCTCTACCATCTTGTCCTCGTTGCGAGAGGACCGCTCCGATTGCACTGTCACTTGCATCAGTATCCAGGACAAACTCCCCGGCCTTCGGTGACAAATCAGGAAAGGCTAGCACTGGCGCCGTACAGAGAGCTTCGCGTAGTAATTTAAAAGCATGATCACACTTTTCCGTCCACATGAACTCCTGATTATTTTGTAACAGTCTGGTCAAGGGAGTGGAGACGCGAGCGAAGTCGGTGATGAAGCGGCGGTAGTAGGACGCTAGCCCTAGGAAACTCCTCAGTTCATTTACATCTTTCGGTGTGGGCCAAGATCGGATTTGTTCCGTCTTTCTTGGGTCTGTGCGGATACCCGACCCAGAGATTACGTGCCCCAGGAATGTTACCTCTTTGAGCAAGAAGTGGCATTTCGAGGGCTTTAGTTTTAAGCCGACTTCTGCCAGGCGGTCCAGCACGGACTCCAAATTGCGCATATGCTCTCGCTCGGACTTTCCGTGGACTATGACGTCATCCAGATAGACTAGGCATGCTTTGGGGATCAAGTCATGCAGTGTTTTCTGCATTAAGCGTTGAAATGTCGCGGGTGCATTTGATAGCCCGAAGGGCATAACTTCGAACTCGTACAGCCCCGACGGTACGGTGAAGGCCGTCTTAGCTCGGTCATTTTCTTCGACCTCCACCTGCCAATAGCCTGATGCTAAATCTAACGTGCTAAAATACGTGGCTCCGCCGAGAGCATCGAACAGGTCGTCGATTCTTGGTAATGGGAATGCGTCTTTCTTCGTCACCTGGTTGAGCTTTCTGTAATCGACGCATAAACGCAGGTCGCCGCCCTTCTTCTTTACCAGGACTATTGGGGCGGCCCAAGGGGAATTCGACGGTCGGATAACGTTCTTCTGCAACATGTCATCAACCATTTTACGTACCTCATCCTGGAGGTGTGCAGGTATTCTGCGTGGTGGTATCTTGATTGGTGACGCATCCGCCGTGTTAATTCCATGCCTTAGAATGCTTGTGCGACCTAGTCTTGCTCCCTCCCACGCGAATACATGTGGTCGACTCTCGATTATTGACTTAAGCCATTGGGCGCTTCGCGAGCTGTCAGGAACTCCACTCGACTGAATCATCTCGTTAATCTGGCGATTCATTTCGGAAGGACCCGTATTGACATGAAGAGAAAAGTCGGTTTCCGGTGGAATTTTGGACAAAGGTGTTAAATGAGTGGTGCCGGACGAGCTCCTTAGCTGAAGGTTGCACAAATCGAGTGTGCATCTAAGACGACCCAGCAAATCCGTCCCAATTATAACACAGAATGGAAGGTTGGGGCTCACTACAAAACTGTGCTCTATATGGCATCCGGCTATTGTAACCGGTGCAATGATTCTGCCCTCCGTCGGCATTTGGTCACCACTGGCTGTAAGAATGCGTTGGTAACACGGTTTCCGTCTATAGCCCGAAAGTCTGCGTACTGTATGGGTGCCGATTACGCTTAGTGACGCTCCAGTGTCCACTAAACCAACAAGAGCTATTCCACATATTATTATCTGTGCCGTAAGCCCTGCTAGTAGTTGGGATCAGTCAATAAGGGGAGGAACGCAAACGCATCCATAGAGCTTACCTGTTTTCATGTGGTTTTCGGAGGCCCGGTTGGTTGTTTCGGGGGCTTGACGATTTATCCTGAATGTGTGGTCGCGCGGTCTTTGCGGTTTGTTCACCCAGGATCGCCGTTCGCGGTCTCCATACCGCGAATAACTAGGTCCCCGAGACCAGTCTGAACTCCTTCTATACACTGGGGAGCTGTCCTTCTGGGTGGTCGCCCGTGCTGCGACGCAATATTGTGTAGATCGGCTGACGGCTGCTTCGACCTTTTCGAGGTTCTCTGCTAACCGCACCGCGGCGTCAAGATCGCCGGGAGGGTGGAGCAGGAACTCTCTTTTTATGTTTGTTGGTAGAACTCCCTCCACTAGCTGTTCAAGAATTCGTTTCTGGAGTTCCGCTGGGGGCTCTTTCTCGTAGCCTCGTTCGGCCAGGCGCCGCAATTCACGGACAAACGACCGGACGTTCTCGCCCTCGAGCTGTCTGCGGGCATGGAACTGTTGTCGGTAGACCGTCGGGTGCAAAGGGGCGTCCAACAGGCGCCGTAATTCCGTGAACGTCTCATCTGACACGGGGGTGTCCAAGATTTTCGCCTCAACGACAATATCGAAGGCCTCCCCGTTCAACAAATTTAGAATCAGATTGTTATGGAACTCCGCCGGGAAGTTCCGAAGATAGGCTCGAACTTGAGCTTCCCAACGTGGATAGTGGCCCCCCATGGTGAACTTGTCAGGATGTGGGATCGACAGTTGCAGCCCCGCTGTTGCGGGTTTCGTCGATAACTTATCCAAGATGCTTGTCAGTGTCTGCATGACATGGCCGAAATCTCCGGAGTTGGAAGGAGTGGTGGGACGCTGATCTTCTTCGGGTTTCTTCGTGGATTTCGACATTTCGTATCCTGGCAGGGTCGCCAATTTGTAACATACAATCAGAAGAGCAGGTAGATATTGTATCCAAAGATGTATTACGCAACACGCAGCGGTAATTTAGGTGCAATTGTCCTCCTTGCTTGTTTGACTGTCCGTTGCTTCGGGGTCTTCGTGCACGACGTTGACGTAGCGATCACTTCTAATTCAATCCGTGCGCGCTAACTAGTTTCGGTCGCGCGTTACACACGTATTTCCCGGCATGACCTTGAAATATTTGAAACATCGTCCCCACATAACCTTGTATAAGAAAAATTAGTGTAACATCTCATCTTTTGAACTGAATCTGTGGAACAAGCGAACTATTTCTTTCCTGGTGTGTGCATCAAACTTTCGTAAACCGCAACCCATTTCTCTCTGATTATGCTTTCTTTTGTCAGCAGACTTCATGTTTGTCTTATAATGTAACCATTTGTTGATTTGTAACGCCTGTAATTATCTGTCATGATCGCGCACATCCGAGCGTGTCTCTCACGAATGCGTTGAGAAATATATTATTATTATTACGCCATTTGAGATCCCTGGTCGGCGATAACAACATAGGTGATCCCATCCTCAGGCAACTGTGGACCAAATGCCTCCCGCTTAACACCTCGGTCATTTTGTCGGTACAGGATCCCGACACACCATTGGAAAAGTTAGCAGAGACTGCGGACAAAGTTCACGAGTGTTTCTTCAAGCGTTCCATCAACAACGTGTGTGACCCTTCCCTCACGCTCAATCCACATCAAGATACACTTGGTTAATCTCCAACGCTAGGTGTCTCACGCTAACACTCACTGTGAATAACTAGCTGGACGCCTTATGAAGGGTCGTACCTTCTCGCGCACTCGATCCCGCTCTCGCTCGCGACCTGCCACATCTAAGTCCCAAACATCTAACATCTGTTACTACCATAGACGTTTCGGTGACAACGCCCGCAAATGCACACAAGCCATGTGCATATGCCAGTCCGCTTTCTAAGGGCAAATCAAGGAAACGACCCGGCCAGCCAGTAATGGCGACGGCTGCCGCTGGCCAGACCAACAGTCGCCTGTTTTATGTCCACGACAACTCCACCGGACTGCGTTTTCTCATTGACACCGGTGCGAAGGAAGGAGGGTCCGAGGACTAAGCTTGAAAAGCTTCCTGTTATGTCCTCGCCGGCCGTCATCATTCGCTATCATAAAGAACTGTTCAACGAGACCTACTCTGAAGAAGTGTGTGAGAATTAAATCACCGCGGAGTCGTCGAAATTCAAGTGGATATAAATCAAGAATTTCAAGTCGAGACTCGTACGCGACATTCTTAGGCCGCGCGCTGAGCATGCTCAACGGCGAGCATATCGTTCTCTAAGCCGGCAGCATACCCGTGTAGCGGTTCCATATAACCCCTGTTAAGCGGTTGAAACACTTTCTTCTCAGTGCGGGGGAAGTGCGCTTAATCATCCCAAGAGCAACAACTCCCTTTTTTAGTACAATCTTGTCGTGATAAGCGAGGGACAAGTTAGGCAACCAGATGCCCACATCTTTCTCCATACCAACTTTCCTGCGATCTACTTTGCCGAATGCACCATGAATCACGAAGGCATTGCCAGAGTCTCCACCGAGTGACATGTGTGCGCATTTATTGTCATTTAGTGGGAGACTCCAATCGTCTGACCAGCGCTTAATCGCGTCAAGATCAATCTGTAATGCACTGGGATCAGTGGCATTCCAAATTTTTAGGTCATCGGCGTATAGGAGAGTGTTGCTGGAAATATTGTCCGCAGAACCTAGTACTGACCCTTGAGGAACTCCGCGGGGTTGAGACAGGGAGACGCAAGAATTGTTCTGGGCTCAGTTATGAAAGTTCTGTTATTGAGAAGGCAGGCAATTAGGCGACGAATCTCTCATTACATGCCAAAGGCTTCCAGTTTCTCTTTCAGGGGGCCATGTGGAACACAGTCAAAAGCCTTGGCAAAGTCAAAGAAGATAGCATCTGAAATGAGGCCACTGTCTTTCGGCCTCCGTCAGACTATCCATGAAAATAAGCATATTTGTTATGCATGACCGGTTAGGAAGGAAAGCCATGCTGGGTGGAAGAGAAAAGGATGGTTTGATAAGAAGTGGTTGAGGATGGAACGCTTTAATAAGCGCTCCATTATCTTGCATGGAATGCTAGTAAGGCTGATTGGCCGATAGCTAGCCGGAGAGTGCCGGTCTCCCGCTTTAAATATGGGCGTGACCGTCGCCTCTTTCCATGCGCTAGGGAGAATGCCAGTCTGAAGTGTCTGTCTAAACAGCTTATAAAGGGGTTCTGCCAGACTAGCAGCTGCTTCTTTGAGAATTCTGGGATGGATCTTGTCAGGACCCATTGCACTGTATGAATTAACCTTGAATAAAAGGTCTTCAACATCTAGCACAGAAAACTCAGCGGCAACCAGTGGTTGCCGGAAATTCTGCAGCGGTAGGACAGGGTGACAATCCGGTAGTGCGACGTTGTAGACTGCCGAGTAGTATTCCCTGAATAACTCGGCCACAACTAGTGGGTCAGATGAGGTTTCCCCGTCGGAGCAGTCGCAAAGAAAGAGCCGAAGGTTTATTCTTTCTTCAGTCGTCGCACATGTTTAAACAATGAGTTTTCTTTCCCGCAGACTCTGAGGAGAACTTTTCATTGTACGAGATTGGTGTGTTCAGTGACTTCCAGCCCTCAGCTATTTCGAACAGTGTGAACGCGCTTAGATTCTCCGAGTTTTCCGTAAGCTTATGCTTCGCGAATAAATGAGAACGTTCATCGAGGAGACGACGTATTCTGCGCGGAAGAGGTGGCCGATAAGAGAAAGTGCACAGTTTGCGCGGTACAAATAAGTCGTCTACTTTCTCAATCGCGCTTTTAAATGCGTAGTAGTTCTGGTCCACGGAGTCATAATCAAAAAAAATGAAACTGGGTAGCTCTTTAGGCCATTAAAATTAGCCAGATTAAACTTTCAAACTACGGACTTTATTGGTTGTTACTAACCAGTAACAGATAAGATCAAAGGTGAGCAGAGAGTGGTCACTGTGACCAAGTGGTGGCTTGATGATCACTCTGTCTACCAGGTGGCTCTCATTAGTGATGACTAGGTCGAGCAGAGAGGGAATCTGACCAGGACGATGCCGCGTCGGGGCGTTGACATGCTGTGTCCACGCTCTCCGTCGTATCAAGCGTCGATAAGGAAAGTCGAGAATCCGCTTTCACCGTCTGGTGAGAAACTGATGCCCAGTTTATCTTGGGTGCATTAAAGTCACCCATAATAAGCAGATGAGTGTAGTGTTGTAGTCCTAGGAAGTTGTCTAGGTTTACAAGAAGAGTGTCGTCGTCGGAGACGTCGGATGAGGGAGAACGATAAATAACCCCCACTAGGAGTGAGTCGTGGCCACGCAACGCCAGTCGAAGCCACAGAGCGTCACATTTATCAGAGGACTGAAGTCCTTCGACAACCATGGATGCTGGAAGATACTGGTGAGAGAACCCAAACTCTCCCTCGGACGAGGTCAGCTCGTTAAACTGAATACCCGGTGACACTCAGTTCACTGTCAGCTAATGTAACCTGTAAGCCAAGTCTGTGTGAAAGCAAATATATGAGGTTGAGCATTATGAATTAACTGTCTGATTTCGGTGGTTTATTGAGCAAACTCAGACAGTTCGTATACATGCATTTAAGAGCTACTTCCTCGCTGGACTTTGCGAGAAAAGAGAGAGGAGAGTGCGAGGAAGAGCTTGGGAAAGAAGACCTAAAATTGAGGAGGGTGGTGGGGTTGGACTCGGTCTGTACTGCCGAATGGTTCTGATGGCCCTCCAGTGAGGCTGCGGGCACGACATCACCACTTGTGTGTATGTCAGTGTTCATACAGAACGCCTGATCAGCGTTACTGGTGCGCAACCCGCGAACTCGGCGTCCCTGTTAAATTTCGCTTTTCGAAAGTATTCACCTACCGAAAATTTGACTTTCCAGTCTGCTTGGTGCAGGGTTCGGAGGCGGGCGGTGTGTGCGGTTTTATGGAGCCTATGATGAAAGTATCTAATAGGGCGGGCGAGACAAAGGCTTCTTGACTCACTGGCGGCGGCCCCGAAAAGCTCTTGTCGTTCCAAATTCTTTGAAGAAAGAATTTTCTGCGGGGCTGTTTGGAGACTTCGGGCTCAGAAAACGGATTTTCTGCGTTTTCGGTGTGTTTGACACGTGTGCCCATGCTTGGGGTGTCAGGCTTTGGAATGGTGACTACGTAACGGTGTTCCCGATTTCCACCACTGTCACGTAAGCCTGAGTGGATACTACTGGAGCAGAAACTACGACCTTAGTCTCCAGTTGTAGCTTCCGGTCTGCCATGATTTGTGACTTAGTTTTAATCCGCTGCTCACGTCTCACCCTCTCTTGGCAAGAGCGATCAAAAGACACGCGTTTCAGGTGGGCATTGGTGGATTTCGAGGCCATTGTTTTTTTCTACCAATCTCAGGACTGAGCATGGCTGGCAAGGATAGTAAAAGGTCAAGACACTTTTGGTTTTTGTCAGCGCGCAGCCTGCTCGCGGGCACGAGGTTAGCGGAGTCCGGGGGGAAAGAAATTGCCTAGACCGGTCTGGCCAGCTCGGTAGGAGATGTTGTGGGGGAAGCGGCTCCAAAAAGCAACACTTCTTGTATCTGAGAGCTTTCTCTTTTATTTTTGCTACTGCCTCCTCCATGTGTGCAGTTGGCAGATTAACTACCGCCTAGATAATTGCAACAACAAGAAGAACAACCGCTATGTATTCATTCATAGACTGCACTTCCAACTTCATTCCAGACAGTCCGTTGGTGCCCCTGTATTCTACTTCCAACGGTAGAAATAGAACGAGATACAGAGCTAAGAAGAGTCCCGCACTTGCGATTGCGAAGTTTCTGCATCACTACACTTTCCATGGTGCATGCGTTATTAGTCAGCGGCAAAGCGGTGCCTTGACCCCAGTCAAACCTGCAGGTCATGCAGACAAAATTGAGGAATGAAGAGTTAAGCTTCTTGTACTGGTTTTTGTTGACGCTAGTGCGTTACAACAGGCACCACTTTCGTCACTGGCAACATTACATACCGGTTCGCACGGAGATTTTGCACGCGTACCAACCGCAAATCCTTACTACTTCAGTCAGTATTTGCTGATTCCCAGCGCTGCTGGATATGAAACGGGTCATTGTCGATAGCAATAAGCAATATATGCAATATAAAATAAATGCAACGTAACCCAAAAATTCAATGCGAAGCGATTTAGCCCGTTGTTTGTTAACGAGTATGCAATCTTTTGATGTACAGGGCACCAGTAGGGCGAAAGTACGAGTAGACAATTACGGTGAGAAAATTTGAATTAAATTTCGGTTTACATTCGCGAAAGGCTTCCAGCCCGTGTAGAAGGTCTCGTACTCCTGTGTTCTGTTTATAAAAGTAGGTAGCCCACCGTTGTTGTGCGCCGGCATCTGGCACATTCAAGAAGTGGACACATAACTTGTGACATATTACCTCCATTAGGCCATTACCTTATATTTGGTAAGTATTCTTGTCCCAATTGTGAGGGCACCCAGAATCCATCCGACAACATTCATCATTCACCAGGTCCTACGCCTCCCTCGGCCGTTACTCCGCATCCTCGTGTACAGTGGTTTCGTCCGGGAAGGCATCTTTAGTAATTTCCTTTGCATCCTGGGTATCTTCGCGAACCCAGGATTCTGAGATCGCGAAAACACATTAGTTACCAAGTTATCATTGCGGTAAAGTGTAAATTCCGTTTATATCATTTAGGCGCTCAAATTATCATGCTATTTGTTCCATTCAGTAGTTGTTAACTGATTTGAAGTGATTCGATCATGATTTGGTCAAAGAAAAGAAATATTATTCAATGATGCCCGCTAAGTCAGCTAGCTTTCGAAAATTGTCAGTCTCATGCAAAAAAGCACGGGAACAACAAAAAGAGACGTAAAATCCCCAGGTACCACGTCCCACACCTGCTCCATTCCTGCTATCGTGGAGGAGCCAAAAGCTGTTGCTAATGTAATAATCTCAACCGCAACTCTTTACCCTTTCTGGGGAACGAACAACGCCAAGTTGTGTTCAGTTCCTTATTACCGATGTATTTTCAGATCAGGTTAGAAAAATAACTGACTTAGAGGCTGCAATGGCAAAACTACACAGTAAGTACGAAGAGCTTACCGAAACTTTGCACCGGCTGGATCCGATAGTTGGCATTCTAAATGCCTCAAATAACACCCATCCTGAGACTACTTCTAGTCATAAAGATCTCGTAGCTGCTGGAACTTTTATTGACACAATAGCTACGGAACTGCACAAACGGTTACGCTGTGCAAGTAAAGTGGTTGGTGTTTAACATACCTGACAGAATACCTTTGTTGACCGTGAAAAGAGTCTTACTCAAGCTAGTAGGATGGAAGACTAGGAGTGCCATTGCCTAAGACTTCGTTAGAAAGTACGGTCAAAGTTCCCTCCACTGTTGTTGCGGTTCACAAGCAAACATATAACGAACGAATTCGTCGACATGCAACGCACAGTAGTGCGTGCCACAAATTTTAAGTCCATAAAAGTGTTTGGTGACAAGACACCACTCCAAAGGGAAATATTACGAACCAATATTTCCCAAGTAAAGAAGAACTCAAGTAACAAAATCAGCAACCTCATTGACTTGACTGTCGATCTCGACTGCTCCACGAATTCCCTAGATCGACAAGTTGCAACTGGCAACACTGTTAAGTTGTCCGTCCAGGAGGACACTTTACAGCAAACCGCATCCAATTCTACTGACGCCAAGCACGGGTAAATCGACGGTACTTCATGAACGCTACGACTCGGGTTCTAAGAATCGTTTTCTAAGAACCAACGCTTCACAGAAGAAAGTGAACAATGGATCCTCTGCCGGTTTTGAGCCTATCAACAGATATAATGAGTTTCACACTTTCCATGCATTACCCAATAGCTCCGTAATACTCTATCCCGCCTATCCAAAACATGAATGCCACTAGTAACCAAATTTCTAACGTATATACCCCGTCAATTACATCACCACCTAGGTGTATATTTAACACAAATATCTGCCAAACCAGTCCGTTTTCAGTGCACATTGCGGTGTTTCATCCATCACCACCTGACCTCCCCCCACCATGTCCTACTCAATCACTCCACTATAATGACACCCTTCCACAACCTTCTGTCACTCAGTCAAATATTCGCGAAGT
>LOND01003303.1:42274-56756 GCA_014220965.1 Paragonimus kellicotti | reverse complement strand
CATGCTTTGTGTTCCAGGAGCGACGGCATTACCTGACTGAATGCATGTTCGGCTGAGACGTCGACCACGAGCCGGTGGCCAGTCTTGCTTGGAACCGACTGATCGAGCATCGGACGAGTCAGCAGTCACGACCGAACCGAACTGAAAAGGAATTTTGTGGAGATGGTGGTTAACAGCGCCACTGGCGAGAAAACGATAACAACAAACACTTGAAAGTCTTTTGCATAGGAGAGAGGTGGTAGCTTGAATGAATCCGGTTAGAAGTCCCTTATTGACTCTTCCAAAGTCACTAATTGAAGTCATAGCCCGAAGGGTGATGTGAAATAGCTAGAAAGGTCTGAGATACCGTATTGTCTTGTGTAGTGAGTGTCTCCGAAATCACACATACATCTCATGGCAAAATTATGCAGCCATCCCACCTTTTAGACATACAATCGGATTTCGATAGTAACTCCGGCCGTCGGTTCCAGGCAAACTGACGCTATGAGGAGACGAAGTATTAAGTCTAGAAAACTTTGATACACAGGTATCGTCTAGATTATGGTTTCGAAGTGTACAACTGCCTAAAATGCATATGAGGCTATGAACTGTAGAGCGTATGCAATCAGATATATCATAGGCAATTTAAACCAAAAAATGGACCAAGTGTTCTTTGATTATGTACATAGTTTGAATAGGTTTATTGGCTGTTACTCAGCCAAGCACCTGTACAGTATGAACAAAACTGGTTATCTGGTAGTACACTCCACTGCAGTACGCAAAGACTAGCATGTCAAAGCGGGAATAAGCCGGAAGGGAGTTTATCCTACAATGCTGATTATCTGCTGCAAACGCTGAAACTGTTGATATCCCATTCGGGTCGATAATAAACGTTCAGTGATGAACACTTACTTTTGTATAACTTATACTTTGATGGGAAAGTCTGTAGGTACTGTTGTAATACATACAACCAGCTAACCAGCCTCTCCATGCTGTACGTGAGCGGAACTGGTGAGACAGAAAATTATCCACACAGTGTTTGAAGATGGCCCGATTCTGGCGGACCACCTTGCACAAAACAGGTTTGTTGTGTGCATTTGTGTTTTCCAAGACAGATTACCCAGTAGTGGTATTAGAGGGGTTCGCTTGCATGAATTTCACGGATGTGCATATCATGGCGGTTGTGGTGATAACGAAATGGCGCTATCATGGAGATCTGGCCAAATAACTGTGAATGAACCTTAAACCAGTTTCATTGTACCTTCTACATTAGCAAGTCGACAGAAATGATTTTGATAAACAAATGAACAAATTTTATTAGGACGCAGTAACATGGATTTCGGTTGAACATTGTTTATAAGAGATGGATTATACAAAAAAAATGATAACGAAGAAATTATAGCCACTCCGGGTTGCTCTGTTGTATCGTCGGCAGCAATGACCTGACGTCCAGTGCTTTGGAAACCAGTAAGGTGGTTGCGCAATCGGCAGCGTTTTCATGTTATGGAATGTGTGAACTAACTATACTAGATGATAATTAAAATGTCGACCGTCGTGTTTAGAAAACGAAATAGTTTCTATTGCACATAATATCTTCCAGTTAAGAAGGGGATGTAGCTCTAGATCAACGCAGCTTACACATTTATAGATCATACATCAGGATGTGGTCACTTTTACCAGAAATCAAGGTTGTGGAGGTCCGGTTTGTAGTCCTGATCTCTTCCCAATAGAAAATCTGTAAAGCTACTAGTTTACCAAATATACAAAGATATCAAATAGTACAGCTCGATGGCCGAAATCGCGGATGAATGAACCTAAACATGGAAAAATCTGACCTCTAACCTAACGTCTCTCATAGAAAACACGTTCGATCAATGAGTTAAAGTGCTAAAGCCAAATGGAATAAACGTAGCAATCTTTTGTAGAATTTTGTCATGAATAGTTTTTTAGTTTCACGTACATCTCTGTTAAAAAAAACTCAACCTACTATTTTTCAATAAGATTCGTCCATTTATTACAAGAATCGAATGCTATTGACCTGAAAATAAAGAAATGGCCGTATAATTTTTTTTTATATAACCTTCGCCCATGGTTAACATTACTTAGGTGAAGACAAGAAGGTCAGAGTGCTTCCTAGACATAACGACATCAACTACGTCATAGAACATGCGATGCGTGAACACCACGATACAGATTAGATAGAATGGCTGAACCTGGCACAATCATATCAGCTTATTCACACTAGCTTGAAAGTCACTCAAAAAGCCCTCAGATTCTTTTATGCACAAACTTCAAACAATCCTCGAAAACTGATCTAATTTGCTTTCCCATCAAAGTCTTCGTATGTCTTCACACTGCCCACTTTAGAAACAATTACTCTGCGAACAGTCGTGTAGATTTACATACGATCATAAGCTCGTCATCGTTAGGTCTTCAATATCAGCTAACTGGAGTTCCTTCACATGAATCTTGAAGCCAAAATCGTATGCATAAAGCCTGTTAATACTTACGACGTAATCGGAAGCAAAACCTCACCATAACATGATCCAACAGTGTTTCACAGTCAGTCCGATTACAGTGGTTATCTTTTAACATTGTCTCCTGTTAAATGAAGAACACCAACAGCAGATAGCTACTGTTTGATATCCGTACGCCAATGGCTTCGATCAAGGTGTATGGCGCGAAACGGGTCGACTGCAGACTGATGCTAAAAGGTTCTACGGAAGAAGTGATTTGTGACTCACGGTAGTACACATAGTGATAAGATAATTATGAATGTTATGTCAATTCAGTTTCTCTATAATACGAGGCTGGATGATCTGTCTTCTTGCATCATCCTCGCATCGGTTCAGCTGTTCCATGTGTGGCTGTCAGCATTGCTCTGTTGTAGTCTTTCTCCCCGACTGTGGTCAGGTTCCGATTCCGAACGTGCTTCTGTTTCAAAAGTCCAACAGACACCCCCAATTAGTCAAATATTACTCACAATGATCAATCCATCATACAACAAAACATATACGTCTTTGATCTTAGGGTATTTCGGTTAATGTAAATTAAAAATCATTAAAAAATAATCGCAGCTTCCGCCATCACAGCGATTTTTTAATCAGCCCATTTAGATGGCCGCGCTAGGTTCGAGTTTCGTTTCTGTCAGAGCTGTGGTTGCCTCATGAGGACATGACCGGAGTTCAAGTTCCGGTTATGGCAAAGATAGACGTAACAGACGAGCTTTCACAAAGGCGATACTCCGGTCTGATACCTCCTTTCATGAAAGGTTGGTTGAAAAATCTACGTGAACGCAAAAGCTCTCCACTAGTGTTCCGATGCCGACAAGGCTTCGACAAACATTATGAGAAAGGACCAAAAAACTCACCATGCTATGTTCGTCACTCATTGCTGTATACTGTGCTCCAAACTGTGCGCTGGTCTCAACGCCCCGCGGTGAAGTTGTTGACGATACACCACTCGAGGAAGCTGTTGCAGGGCTATTGCCGTTTCTGCTCGTTTGTTGTTGAGGATGCCACGGAAGTCGATTGCTAGTACGGGACAGACCCGCGCTTGGTCGACGTCTTAAACCTATGTCGAGAGAAAATAGATCATTTGAAGGCGTCTGGAATCAAACCTGAGCTCACACGATTTAGGCTGGTTTAGGCTGTAACTGTTCAACAGGTAATCAAATGGTGGTTTGGATTTGATCAAGTAGGTTGTGAGAAATAAGAATCAAAGCCAATCCATACTTGTTTCTGCTTCTCGCCTTTTTCAAAAGACCAGATGCATTGCTGATGCTGTAAACTCCATTCTGAAGTAACGTCTGTGATGTGCGCAAACTAATGCTGCAATAGATTTCGCTAACCTAAACTATAGTGAAATAAATAATAGTTTCTTGGTACTCTGTCCCAATAAAAAAGTACCAGTTACGACATCACTGTACGGCGACCAACTAGATGAAAAACATTTTACAGCTATTTTAAGCGAGCAAAAAACAAAACAAGTAGAAACATACCTTTGAGTGAGGGTTTTCCCGACAAGGTAGAATTCATGCTATGATTTCCGTTCGGAGCCAGATTCGAAGACTCCAAGTCCGTAAGGATGATACTACCGGGGCAAATGACTGACTTATTGTTACTGACATGTTCCCGATCACCTACTGAACCGACTGCCCGTGTGGGACCAAACAAACCAACAGCGGTCGGGTTCGAGATCGGGAATCCACGCACCACACGACACTGGCTGTCCAGCTGAGGCAACTGCCGGCGAGCCAATCGATTTTGGACAACTTCCCAGAGGTTACCTGACCCACGTGGTTCGTGCTGGTGAGCAACAGAAGAGAAACTATCAAACGAATGATCGGCGCTTGTTTGAATCGGTGCGTTCACAAGGCGGCGATCTGCCTGGGAGACTGCGTCCAAAAGAGGACCGAGATTTCCTGGGCCCAAAATATGAGCGATCACAGCAATGCAATCAAGAGTGGCGACACGAACCTGGACACGAAGTTGAGTGAAGAACAGGGAAGAAAAACAAGAGCGAGTCAGTGAGCTGTTGTCTTCGGAAAGCCATTAAGCAAGACGGGTGTTCCGTTGGTCATAACTGCTTTGACTACACATGTGATGAGATATTAACGATATGAGTTTGTTCTACGATAATAGCTCACATACAACTCAATCAAGCATTACTATTTAAACCCTAAAGTGTTCGCCGTCATGTTGCATACAAATTCAAATTAAGTAGACTACGCACTAGAGGGTAGTAGGTGACTGGTTCATATAGACGGAAAGCAATACAAATCATTGAGGTTGTCACATCCCTAAAGACTTTTCAGTCGGCTCTTTTTGAGGAGCACTATATTCGAGTTTCTATTTTGTTAGGGCCTGTCAATAATACCTATCCTGAGCGATACTCACAAACGAATGTGGCTGAGCGTCGGAATATAACATTTCAGTCGTGCCTCATGAAAGCGTGACCAGAGTTCTAGTCCCGATCGTGACAAGAATACGCACCACTGAAGAGCTGTAACAAGAGTGAAACTCGGGTACGGTGTTTCTTTCCCAAAGGGGCTGACTGAAAAATCTATGGAAGTGCAGCAGCTGCGATCAGTTGTATCAGTTCCGAAGGAATGCAATGCAACAAAATGCAACTGAGCAATTACAACACACTGGACAGTTTTGAAATCAATCCGCCGATTATAAATAGCATAAGGCAAGCTAAAACGATTGGGATTTCCAAGTTTCGCTGCAGGTTTGACATGGATGACAAACGATCTGTTCACTGAATTTATCCGTGCAAATGACCAGGAAATAGAAAATTGAAATTACAAAATGACACTTATTCCCGATTAGCGTCCGGCACATTCTGAGACTGACGGATGTGGGTTCTGCTTCCTCAAACCAATCGAAAACTTGACAGGTTTATCAATGCGACTAAATATTAACACAAGAACCGTGTTACGCAACACTGCCTACCAGAGTTTCAACCAGTACAAAAGAAGAGATTTAAGTCGGCAGCACAATGATGCCATAAAACAAACCACGCTGCGAGATACCGCCACTTTGATGAATTTTGTTCATAAACTGGGGAACTAGATTAAATTAAGTATAATCACAAAATGGAATTAAGAACGATACTTCTCAGAGTAGGACAAAATTGGATACTGCCACCAAACGACGCTTTCCAGTTGTTTACTATCAACTACAGCTGGCAAACTGGTCGCGAGGGAAGTTAGCTGTTGTACGTGAATTAACGGTTCACACGATAGGATAGAGATAGTGTAGAATGAAATTCATGTACATACGAATATTAAGTGAACATACTGCGGCCTATTGCTGGTAGGCGCATAGATACACAGGTGGACGCAGATGGAAATCATCGTTTGCACCGAAGAGACATCCTTAGTGACCAAGCACATGTTTGTTTATCAACCGGTGAACGATGAGAGCGGTATATTGTATTGTAGAAAACAATGAGAACAATAACGAATAACAATGGTTAACTTGGTCTGAGTGGAATTATCCCATTAGTCAAGTAGAATCACAATGTCAGTTTGATATTCGATGTCTAAACTCAAATCAACACTCGTTCACTGCAGGTATTGTCCTTAGTTAGACTCATCAAGGTTAGATAACAAGACGAGGATATGAATTACCAATGCTTTTGTCGTACGTTGATGTCTTTATAACCTCATCCCACACTTGAGGTGAGATCACGTTTGAGCTTGAATTCATCCCAAGAGTTGACCAGACAAAACGGTATTCGAACTGGCAAACCGCGTGCTCATTCGTCGGTCTTACGAACAGCACTTCAGAGGCATATCTAACTGATGAATAATGAATAGGAACGATTTAATGGCTGGATAAACGTAGTACATTCCGAGACCAATTTCCAGTGGTAACAACCGCAAGAGTAAGAAGATAAAATTACCTAAATGCTTTCGAGGTTCTATCTATTAAATGCTCTCTTCATCATATACCAGATAGTCAACACCGTTACAGGAGAAAGGCGTTGACTGTTTTCTTGGTACAGCTAGTGTTAGGTACTGAATAAGGGTATGCCCGATAGGCAATTAACACTATGAAAGCTTGATGTAAGCCGAGACCGGGGTGCGTATGTGCATACGGGATTTTATCAAACCCATTTCTGAGTATTAGCGGCGTTCGCCGGGGTTGCCCGCTGTCACCAATCCTCCTCAACTGTGCCATGAATGACACTCTACAGACAATACTACGAAATGAATATTCCACTGGTGACGACGTTCCTACAGGTGACAAGATTTGGGATGTGGATTGTGCCATGGAGGGTCAGAGAACCCTAAACACGCTAGCGATAACATTTTATTGGTAAAAAAATATATAGTGTTCTTCAACAGTGCGAATGACGAGCTCTAAGTTGGCAGAGGCTAGTTCTTTTGCTTATCACTGATAATGCTAAGTTAGAACAAGTGGATAATCTTGCGCATTTGTGTAATTACAGTTTAAAGACCGCAGTAGTGTTTGTCAATGTGTACCACCTATGGCAGTGGAAAGATGTGTCAGTCTGCAAAAGCGTTTACCCTTCATTCGTAAGTTCTGTCGCGCATTAGGGTTATGAAACCTGGTATACTCGAAAATAAGGTATAGTCAGGGGAGTCTATGTCTTGCTTATACTGATCCGTTTTCCCCCATATACGTGGTCAAGGTCTTTCTCATGTGTTATGCAGACGCGTGTAATAGAACCTACGATCTATTGTACTGGTTTTTGCCATTTACATATGGGTTGCTCATGCGAGCCACCTTATAAACATCTGTGCTCGACGAATTCGGACAAGGAAAATAATAACGATCCGGGACCATTTGGTGGATGCTATATGACACAATGAATTGAGTGGGATAGCTAATTCCAAAGGTGACATTTCTAAACTTCCGCTACAGCGTTTTAGCTCAGCTGGTGAAACACATACCGCATCTGGGCATGCCGTTTCTGTCTCTTCGAATCCAGTTGAAGTTCTGATTTTTTGCAACTGGGTATCTTCTAAAAGTAAACAAAAATCGTAGGCCGCTGTTGCTGGACTGAGATTGAGTTTCAAAATACAACAAATTCTCTTTTAACCTCAACAACAACAGCAGTGATGGACGTAAGTATACGAACATACCGTTACTGCATTATTTCCATTTTCTAGCTTAGCTCAGGATATACGATGAATTGTTCAACAGTTTTAGCAACAAGAGGGAGATACGTTAAACTTCTTCACTTTCGACGTTGTTCAGTTTTTTCCTAGATGAAGTGATGGAAGGCTGCCCACGACATTCACAGAATGTTGGCGTGGACCCCCTATCCCATGAAAAACCGAGTGGGCTTGATAAGACGGATGTCATTTGACAAAGTTTAAGCAAAGCATACAATCTTAGACAATATTCCGTGCTACAGCAAATACTTTGAAATGTAGTTTTTCACTCCTAGCGTGCAAACTGCGTCTACAAGACTGTTGAATGGCATCGGCTGGTTTCTGTAACTAAGAGACTGAACCATCGAACGTATAGGGAAAAAACAGGAGTGATATTCCAGGGCTAACAAGTTACTTGCTGGTGACCGAGATACATATCTTAGAACCCAAAAGATCGCGTACACGATGCCACCGCGAAATCTACTCTACGACTACAAAACCTCACCGCCTTCACATATCCAACCACAAATGTTCGCCTTGGGTTGCACCAAAGACCAAACAACGCACATCTTATGAAGCGGAGCTTTAGTAACGAATGTCAAGCGAGTTCATTTATTCAATCTTTACTGATACGTGGAATTAGATAATTGGGCCATGCACTGCAGATAGCAACTAGTTGTCTAACCCATCTAGTACTGCTTGCTGGTGGCAACTGCAGACTCGCCCAAAGTGCGAGGTGGACAAATGATGACCTGACACAGGGCAATGAAGAGAGCTACTGGTAGGTTAGCCATTGTAGGTCGAATTCGTTTCAGGGGCTTGGGTTCTCTTGAATCACGGAATCGACTGCTACAGACCTGATAACGATGACAGCTAATCGAGCCCAACGGTGTGAATGTTGTCTTCGCTCGTTTAAGTCGTCTGTAATGTAAGCCATCTTGAACGCTGGGCTTGCAGATGACGCCTAAATTTCATTTCCCACTTAATTGTCTGTTTGTGGGGGTACAGACAACTAGATGTTAAACGTGTGCGTTTGGAGATGAGTTGTTAGTCCTTAAGTTCCATCGCTTCCCTTTCATTTGTTTTCTATTTAGAGTTTGTTTCTTCTGTGGCAGTTAAGTATCAGTGTGAACCACTGATGTATTGCTGTCTATGATGATGATGATTGTTATTTCTCTCCATGATTGTATGGCCTTATCAGCGATACGCATTGCATGAAATCAAACCCAGAATGCGTAACTGTCAGAATGGTATCCCAGAAATCTCTTCACTAGATCACGAGGCTACAACCAGAGATCGCAGGAAGGTACTTCACTTGCTCTCTCAATGGAAATAGTTGCCCACTACGTCACTGAGGACCGCTAGGGAACACTGCTGTCAAAAACGTCTCACAACACTCTGCTGGGTCAGACTGTCTTGCCTTTGTGTAGACCAACGGCGAGTAGCTAATCGATTTAGTCCGAGAGAAATGAAAAAAATGTTCATGTGTACTGATAACACGCACCTTCGCGGAAATTTTAATGAACCACCCGACCAGTTGTGTCTTGTTGTAAAAAATTAGTTAATGGACCAACAGTGACCGAGAGTTGAACAAACATTATTGGTCACCGTTTAGTGGAGTCCAAATATAACGCTGGTTTAAATTGAGGGTAGCAAATTCGGGGATGGATTGTATTTAAGATAAGCACAATCAAACTATTCCAACAGGTGAGGACACATACGCACAACCTGTCTATTTCTATCGGATCGTCAGAACAACTTAGCACAAGCAAAGATAACAGAAGAGTAGGAAGGGAAACCAATCAATGGTACACATTGACAACAGGTCAGCTAACGTTCAAACACAATAGCCGATCACACGATGCAATACAAATACAAAGAATCGTCAACAACGAAAGTGATAGGCCGATTACGCAACACTACGAATGATTTGAAATACCAAACTCAGCAACGCAGAGAAGCATGGAAAAAAATATAATACATAGTGATAGTTTACTGACATGAATCATGCAGCACGAATCGATAGCATCTGATCGAATAACGCATTCCCATGAACAACTTAGATTCCGTGAATAATCTTTCACAGAGAGTGTTCGACTATCGTCAGTACTCAATATGATAGATATGATTCCAAACGTTTCCCATTTGTCATGTACGAGTCCTACTACTTAAACATGTTTTTCCAACCACCAGTGCTCTCCTGATCAGCATGAATTAGATGGATGCAATCGAATCGCGACTCCGTCAAAACGAGATTGGACCTTGACGCGGTGTGACGGCTTGCGCATCTCGATGACCTATTGGGCTAAACTGGACGGTGTGACACCACACCGACAGTCACTCATACCAGGCAGGCCAATAGGTAGAGGTCTGACAAACCAGTCTCCTGGTCCTCCAGGTTGGGGGTTGGAAGAAGGTTGGCATCTTTTTCCGGAAAAAGTACCAGTTCTGGTACATTGCCACCCAACCGCTGCCTTGCGGTACAGGCTTTTGAGCCAAAGGCTTTGGTTGAGAACCCTAATCGTTCTCCTGTCTAGGTCTGGGCGTCCTGGCAGTATCTCAGCCCACATACAACCATGAATAATCACAATATAATTCCATACTGCATCGGCCGTCTCGCAGTATAAACCGGGTCGCCCTATCTGCTGCATACAGCAGGGTGGATAGGCGAAAACATGCTACTGCTGACCCCTCCCACTGTCCTATCAAATTTAGCTCTCAGGCCCCTCCCGACCTCCATTTCTGGTGATTACTCTGCAGGTCCCACAACAGATATAGCTAATCATAGTAACACTGTGCCGGTAAGTCCCATCTCTTGCCACTCAGCTTCAGGCCTCCCTCGTCCCTTGCTTAGACCTAGAATGCGAATTAATATAGATGCTTCAACGTTCGCACTCTAAAGCAGGTAGGATCAGAAGGTCGCTCTCACACGAACGACAGACTTGTTGAATGCTGATTTCGACTGTGTTTCGGAGACTAGAATTCATGACAGTAGTCAACGTATGGAACTAACAGCACCCGCATTGTCTACCCGATACTGGTTATACACTTCGGGTGACTCCACAGCCGCTGTTACAGGTCAGGCTGGGGTAGGTATAGTTCCTCAGCACGACGGCCGCATTAGTAGATTGGATTCCTGTTAACAGTAGACTTTGTGCCGTCCGCTTGGCAGGTTCTGTTAAGGACCAGCTTTAGATGCAAAACCTTCAGAAATCTTTTCATTGTGTCTGCTTATGCTCCTACTGACTGTAGTGACATCGGCGTCAAGGACGCATTTTACTCGGATCTGGCCACTCTCCTTCGGTCGACACGTGGCTCTGATATAGTCGTTCTGGCCGGAGATATGAATGCCCAGGTCGGTCGCCTTGGTGAAGCCGAATCTCGTTTAGGTGGCAGGTTTGGGATAGCATCACCTCATTAGATCTGGTAAAGGCATCGCTCCTTTAAACATCTCAGTCCTGCTTCTGCTAATTTTCAAATGAACGTGTAAACTATGGAGCTCATTTTCCTGATGTCTTTATCACTGACGATGCATTTAATGGCACCCAAATCCATAAAGATGACTGTATAATACCCCAGCAATCTGAAATGATTCTTCTTGTTCTTTTGTCTTATCTCCCGGCTCTTCACTTAAGACATAAATACGCTGCAGTAGTTTACCGGCTTGCACCTGCGGCCTCTTACGTTAAAGGTCAATCTGCTTGTCACATGACTATAGCTGTGCACGGGAGACGCGATAGCTGGTGTTCACGATTGAGAATCCTTGTGATACTGAGTCAATCACCCTTGACCAGACTGCCTCCTCTATTGTTGTCTTGTTTACAATCGGCCTTGGTGCTTTCGTGCGTGTGTGTATGCGTGTATCTGTTTGTATCCTCGAGATAGTTTATATGCGCTAGCCTGTAAGGAACATACATACATTATTTCCCCTTTTGAGAGGAACTGTGTCCACAGTTTGGCTCGCAATGCTGGTAATGAACAGGTTTGTAGAGCTTCCGTGCCGTAGTTCCTGCATTCTTATCTCATCATCCTAGACAGCAGTACATCAGTGGTTTTCAGTTATGCTCAACTGCCACACAATCACAGAAAAGAAAAAAAGGCAAACTCTCTATAGGAAGAGAGAAGGAAAAAAGAAGGGGACACGAAAGCACCTAACTACTAAAAAAAGCTACGCCTATATTCAAACATTCAACATTAAGGTGCCTACACCTTGCAAACAAACAACCAAGCTGTAAGTGAAAGTAAGGCATCATCAGTTAGACACCTTCCTTATGACTTTCATTGACCTGCGTCATTAAATGCACCCACTTCGCAGACAACTCGGCTAAACAACGACAACATTCACGCCACTGAGTGCGACTAGCGGCTACCTCATCTAACGTCTCCAGCCTACCGACTTTGTGAGTGGCGAAGGTCCCAGCCCGGGAGACGAACCCCGATCGTAAACGATTTCACTTGTCTACGCCAGGTCATCATCTGTCCACCTCGCACCTTTAAGTCAGTCGTCCGCAGCGTCGGCAAAGAGTGCTCGATGTGGCAGATGACTAGCTGGCATGCTTAGTACATCTAATTATGTGCAAGTGTAAGGATTGAACGAAAGAACTCGTTTTACAATCAGCATCAAATACCCGCTTGCTAACCTCCTCGTTAACTTACTCGCTGTTGTCATCATCATCATCATCATCATATCAGCCATGAGCCTGACCAAAAGGTACTGTGGCTCGGGCTGCCGCTCACCTCAACAGTGACGTGGAATATCCTAGAAGAAAACGTTACTAAGAAGGTTGAAAATTAATTAATTAATTACTCGCTGTTGCCACCCGATACGAGCAATTGAACGCAAACGGCTGGTGATCAAATACCTGAAGGCGGTTCATATCTACTTTGTACGGCCAATTTCACTATGTTCACTGTTCGCCTGATTACGTGACTTTAATATCTATAGAGAGATTCTCTCTTGTCGCTATAGGTGCTTCCAAGATTAGGCAAACACCTTCTCTACCTTAGAGATACGCGCTTCTGTTTCACTCCATACACCTCCGCCGCTGCCACTGATGCAACTTTCCAGATACACTGATCGGTCAACAACCTCCATGACTGCATTATCTAACATTAGATCTACATAATCAAACGTCTGCAGAAACTACTTTGCATTGAGACTACATAACGCATTCGAACATTTAGCAGTTTAACGCTAATATGGCGTCCAGCGATGTTTTTGTTGCTGGAATGAGTCAAGCCGATACCTGTGTCACAGCAATAATTGTCAAACTAATAGTGCTTCTCAACCAGTAGACAAGTCAGTCGCTATGCCGACATCAGGGACTGCCAGGGACAGTCTCCATTATTTGCGCCTATGATAATGTCTTAAACGATAAGGTGAAAGTGGACAGCCTTGACGTACGCCGGTCATGGAGCTGAAACTGTTAGACAGTTCACCGTAGACCTTGACCTGAGCTGAAGTATGGGAATAAAGCGCCGACAGTATGTTCACATACTTAGTCGGTACACCCCTACGTTTAAGCGACTCTAAAAGTGTAGATCGGTCCACCTGAATCAAACGCACCTTTATAGTCGAGGAATACGGCGATTGTTGGCCGGCGGTACACATGACGCTGCTCCAGAATTTGACGAAGAGTAAAAATGTGATCTATACACCCCGCCCAGGGCGAAACCCTGCCTGTTCTTCCCTAATGTTTACCTCCCGAACTGCAGTGAGTCGACGAAGTATAATGGATGCCAGAACCCTAGAAATGACTGGGGTCAAACTAATTCTCCTGTTTTCGCAAGAGCCCCGGGCTCCTTTCTTGAATATGGGAACTATTATCAAGTGACCCCACAGAGAGGGATTTTCTCCGTCATCCACGCAAGTTGAAATAACTAAGTCAAAGCCTCTACTCACGCCTCCCCACCTTCTTTGAAAAATGCCGGCACAAGGTCATCTGGAGCAGCAGCCGTATTACGTTTGAGAAACGAAATGCAATTACAGAACCTCGGTCTCAGTGGATGGTTCCAAATCTACCGACCAGGGTGCTACATCACAAGTTTGTGGCGGCAACGCAATAGAAGCAGCAGGCCAACTAAATTGACCCTCAAAGTGTTCTGCCCAACGCTCTAACCTTCTGGACTTATTACAGATTAGTGTGCCATCTGCCTCGCTGATAGCTTCACAGACAGACGGTCGCCTGGGACCAGTGGCACGGATAAGCGTGAACGATCTGCGGGTGTTCTCCGAAGCAAAAACGTTCTCCATTCCCTTAACTTTCTTCGTTAACCAAGCCTCAAGATCAGTGTTCAGGCTACCTTTCAGCTTTCTACGGATATTCCTTCTAGATGTGTATGGGTTACCAGGAGGAATGTTCCGTATGGTTTCTAACAACTCCAGGGATTTCTCCAAGAACCAGTGTTTTGTTCGACCCATGTACCCCTGTGCCGCATGCTACAGTACCTGCTTTCTGAATGGCCTGTGAGATTTGAGTCCAGCAGCTATTAGGATCTTCGGAGTGAGTACCACTAAGGCAGCTTTCTAAGCTGGTTTGGTAATTATGCCTTACCGATGGTAAAGCCAGTTTCTCAACAGCTAACCGTTGCTGTCGGTGGGGTCGTTGCCCAGAAAAAGTAAGAACAAAACGGCAACGTACCAACGCATGATCTGAATCCAAGTACGTGCTCCAATAAGAACGACAGTCTTGAATGGAACCCCGCCACCTATAACTAACGGCTATGTGGTCTATCTGAGACCAGGCCTGATTCGGAGAAGGCGGGCGCCAAGTATAGCATTGACGTGCACGATGCCTAAAACCAGTACTGGCTAAAATAGCTTATGCTCAGCGCACAGCTGCAACAATCGCCCGCCGTTATCCCGGACGATGT